>JAQZBX010066179.1:0-16159 GCA_029593785.1 Cabassous unicinctus
CCATAATAGGTTCTTCTGTTTGTATCTAAAAATAATATTTTTGTATTACTTATTGAGAAAAGTAGGTGATCTTGTAACAAACTCCATGCTTAGCAAGTGCCTTGGAGTATCCCTTACCTCAGCCACATACCCAGAGAATCCAAGTCTAGGAGGCAGAGGACCAAAGGGGAAGGGCACCGAAAAACCCCTTCACTTCACTGAAAAGTGAACAGGGCCTGGGAACTGGGCCCCCACAGAATAGGAAAGGAGCCCTTCACAGACACCATCCCCTCTTAGCCCTCCAGGAGCCCCTGGGGCCAGCATTACCCTAAGGAGCAGAAACTGGAGCTGTGTGGGACAAGGAGTGAATAGGGAAGTGGAGAGACATCTAGGCTTCTCTAATTAAGTCCAGAGGCTTCAGGGTCCATTAGAGCCACAGAGGCTGAGAATCCCCAGGCGCTAGGCCAAGGGGGAGCTGGAGCCGGTCCTCCTTCCACTCAGACCTTAGAATGGGCCTCTCCCGCTGTTGGGAGCTCCCAGATCACCTGTTGTGCACATTCTAGTTCAGTCAGTGGGTGGGGCCTGAGCTGCATTGATAATAAGCCCCAGGCAAGGCCCCAGTCCTGCAGGGCCTGGGGGAACACACCTTCAGGAGAAAAAGCACTTTGAGGTCCCTGCAGGGGGCCTTCTGTCCCTGCGCCTCAGCGCTTTGCACCTGCAATTTGTCTCCATGACTTCCTTGGGGCCTCACCTGGGCCTTTGGGGTTCACAAGAGCAAGAGTCTTGAGTGCTGCTCTTGGGGCTGGTGCCCGCTGTGGTGGCCATTCAGCACAGCGTGGAATGTCCACAGTTTCCTGCGCCCGAGCCTGCGGTGTCTTCATTTCATATTTGTTGCTTCAGGTTTTGGTTGTGGGGGTTTTGTTATATTATATTGGTTTGGTTCCTAGACCAGTGGGACAGTCGTAGGCCAAAGGTTTTCCTTTTTGAGGCACAGGAAGAAGTGTTTTCAGTCAGTGCTAAAGAAGAGATGAGTAGAGAGGACAGATTTGGGACTTCCTTCATCGTCACTCTCCTAATGGCTCCAGCGTCTCCAGATACGATGGGTCGACTTTGAGCCAATACCAAATACATAGTATAGAACTGCATTTGGCTGAGTCCTTTGCCTGTACCTAGAATAGGATGTTTTTGGCCCCACCTGCAGGGACAGCTTGGTACTAATGTCGGAGAGGCCCTGAGGGGTCTTGGGGAAAGACCTTAACCTAGGGTAGGAGGGTTCTTGACACAGTCGCCAGAAAGAATTCAAGGACTAGTCATATAGTAGCAAGAGAATTTAATGTAAAGTGAAAGTACACACTCAAGACGGGAGTGCAAGTGCGGGCATGCTCCTATGAGTCGCCTCTAGTGTGGTCCTGGGAGTCGTCTTTTGAAGGCTTAGGGCTTTCCCTCCTCCCTACTTTATGCAAAAGAGGGCTTGAAAGTTGTTTCCCCTTTGTGCAAAAGAGGACTTGAGAACTATGGCTTTTTACTGGCTCCATATGTCTGCCGACCAGAGTGGGAACTGTGCAGGGGAGGGGCCAGTGGAGTGTGAGGTGATCAGGTGACGGGCAGGCCTTTTGTCATCTGGTATCTTCCAGCACTGGGCCTTGGGCGGACGCACCAGGTCTTGGGCGGGTGATTTTCCGCTGTGGGTAGGTAGTCTCTGAGGGTAATTTTTCCATTGGTCCTCCCCCGTTGTGGAGTTATCTCCCTTTTCCTCTTTCCCTACCTCAGTACTGGTAACCAGAAGATGGCATGCGTAGGCATCAGCTCTGGCCTGGGAACCCGGGTTTCTTCTCTTCCCCTGGATGCTCAAGAAAGGGGACAGCCCTTTCACAAGGCAGGGGGCGACCGCTGCTGCTGAAGTTGCTGCCGCTACCTGTGCTGAGGCTGTCCTTTTTCTCAGAGGCGCTCACCCTTGGTTTGGAATCTCTGGGGGGCATGGACAGAAGGTGGACTTGCCACTATTGTTGCAGGCTCATGTTTCCCAGAAAAGCCCACATATTGGAATTCTGCATCTTGCAAAGTAAAATTTTTCAAAGAGCCATGTTGCATTCTTATTGAGCAAGTGAAGTTCTTGCCTAGTGTGGTGGTTTGAAGCTGTATGTACCCCAGAAAAACAAGTTCTTCAATCCAGTCCATTCCTGTGGGTGTGAACCCATTGTAAATAGACCTTTGATGGGGTTGCTTCAGTTAAGCTGTGGCCCACCTCAGTCAGGATGGCTCTTAATTCTATTACTGGAGTCTTTTATAAGCGGAAAAATTCAGACAGAGAGCCAGAGGGAGCAGCTAGCTGGAAGCTGAACATCACTGGAACCTGGAAGAGAAGGGAGAGACCAGGAGACCCCACCACGTTCCTTGCCATGTGACAAGCTAAGGACCAAGAATCGCCAGCAGCCAGCTCCAGAATGCCACCATCTTCAGGAAGAAAGCAAAGATGACACTTTGATTTGGATTTTTTTCCCAGCCTCAAACCATGAATGAATAAATTCCCATTGTTTAATCCGACCCATTTCATGGTATTTGCTTGAGCAGCCTAGGAAACTAAAACACCTAGGGAGAGAGCTGCCTCTTCCAGCCCCACTCCCCTCGGGGAGTTTGGGGTGGGCAGAATGTAACTGCAGTTTTGCCACCAGGGCTTTGAGAGGGTTGTGCTAATTGCTGAAGAAGAAGGTTCTGCTTATATACTCTTCTTAAGGACGGGATCTTCTGAAGTGTGGGCACAGGGCCGAAATGAAAAGCTGAAGGTGGGGAGAACGACTCAGGTAGCTAGAGAGGCCGCTCAGGCAGTTGTGTCGCCTGAGCCCTGTGGGTTGAATTATTGAATGCAAAGGTTTTACGAGATTGCCTGGTCAGTGTTTTCTAAGAACTGAAGTAAGGGGACTGAGTGGGGCCCAGCTAGAGAATTGACACACTGACTTACCTGCGGCTGATGGTTGGGGACATCGATTAAAACCCGGGGTGTAGAACAGGCAGGTCCTTCTACCTTCCCGACTGGCTCTGCAGCTTGGACCCCTCCCCTGCTCTGTCCAGACCCAGACCAAGAGCTGCAGCTTTCCTTGAGCTCAGGCCAGAGAGACCCTGGACTCGATCCAGAGCAGTCACTTCAGTTGACAGACGGGAAGGTGAGCGTTGGAAAGCTTATAGGTTTGGGGGCCACCGAGAGCCAGGCATGAATCCCTGCTCAGACAAAGTTGGGCATCAGTTCTCTGAGCCTCAGTTTTCCTCACCTATGAAATAGTACTAAAATCGACCTCATGGGGTCTTGTGAAAATAAAAGGAGTAATGTAAACCAGGTAGCTAGCCTTTGAGTGTGATTCCTGTCCTAACCCACATTGCTCAAACTGAGGGCTCTCCAGGCCTCAGGGCAAAGGTGACAGCAAACACTGTCCCGTAGAAAACAGTAGGATTCATGTGGACCTTAGATTTGGTGCGGGCTCCTCTAGGCAGAGAAAGCGAGCTCTGCCTTGTGTGGTTTGTGTGGTTACCTTTTAAACTGTTAGTTATTTCTCCCCCTTGCTAATGATAAGAGGATGAGCCCCAGCTGTTATTGGCTCCATTAATGGTGGAGGCCAGTGGTGAGGCCTGTTTGGAATATCTGGGGCCAAGGGAAGGTCCCAGAAAGAGAAACTGGGACCTCAAGGTTAGAGTCAAGGTCTCAGTGAGGTCTTGCAGCCATGTTGTCTGTCGGCCAAGTTATGGTTCGTCTTCTTGTTTTCTTGGCTAACTTGCCTCACTGGGTTTGCCATCCTGAGATAAGGGGAAGGCACCACAAGACCCCGTGCCCACATCGGTGAATCACATAATTGGATTGCTATAGCGGTGCTGCCCTCTAGGTGGGGAGGGCTTTGGAAATAAAGGCAGCCACTGGTGGGGGCGCTGGGTGCTCCATTATCCAGGCAAACACGGGAGGAGCTGGGCAGGCTCCCAGGAGGGAAACTGCAAACTGCCAGCCCTCCCTCCGTTTCCTCACTCAGCTCAGCCAGAGGCCCATCTTCTGGAGCCTCAGCCTTCCACCCTGTCTCTCCCTGCTCTTGGTCTACTGAGCCCGTCCTTGAGGGGCCTCTTAGAAGAACACCGGGAAGGAAGGGCCTGCTCCCTTGGTCTGTCTACCCCAGGGTGTAGGGTGGGGGGTCTGGAGCCACCCAGGAGGCATCATAGACCCGGAGCAGCTCTCCAAGGGGTACAGTGGCTCTCAGGCCCGAGATCCCCTGCAGATGTGGGCCCCCGCCTCCATGCCCCTGTACCTCCGTGCACATATGACACTTTGCCACTGCTGCTGCTGTTTGGTTTGCATTTAGTGACCGCTTTGTTTCTTGGTCCTGAATTATGCCTCAGGGAATTCAGTCCTTACACCTATGGGCATCCTGCCAGCTCTGCAATTTAACAGCAAATCTCCCTTGAACCTTGCAGGCACTACATATATGGTCTTCCAGGGGCAACGTTTGACAGTAATCCTGTGGGAGCTTATTATGTTGGGCAGCTCTCTCTTCCCAGGCTGCTGACTGGTTCACATCCTCTGCCTTACAAGTCTGTTCTGCTGCTTCAGGTTGTGTGTCTGTTGGGGAAGGGCAGGGGCTGATCAGCAGCTTCCTTTTTGCAAATCCTTTCTCCTTGGATCAGTTTTATTCTGGGGCTGCCTTTCCCAGAGAAGGAAAACATGCCAAGAGGCAGTCTGGTTTTTTTGAACATCAGCTACCCTCAGCTGCCACTTACTGTAATTTGACTCAACATAGTCTCAATAATGAGGTGCTGGTTGGTTTAATTCGTTGGCTCTGGCACTGTTTCTCTGCGATTTCTTCCTCTGTGTCTTGTGCGTGTCCTCAGTATGACTCTCGCATGGTGACAAAATGGCTATGGCAGGCCCAGGCTTCTCACTGGTAGCCGAGGGGTAAGTGCCTTGCCCATGGCTTCCCCCTAAATGTGAGGAAGCATCTTCTCCCTAAGCCTCTGCAAACTTGTCACTGGCTCAGACTGAGCCCCCACAGATTGGGGGTTGGGGTGGGCCCTGCACTGTTTGGTCAGCTTGGCCTACCCTAAAACTTGGGGTGGGGCCAGCTTTCTCTGAAGTACTCAGGCCTGTGTGATGGACCCTGAAAGAATAATGGGTGACTTTTAAGAAGGAAAAAGGGAAAAGGATGCCAGGGAGGCAACCTCCTATCCTCAGACCATACTGGCCTCTAGGCACAAAGCCGTCTCCTCAATGTCAGGACCTGAATTCCGTTGGCTCAAACTCCCTTCTGAATGCTGTAGGACTGCTGCCCACTTCCCGCTCGTGGCACCCCTAGTTGTTCTGGGAGTCCTCTCATCTTCCTCTGCTCTGGGGTCTGATGCCTGGAGTCCCCTCGAGGTGGGTGCCCACAACCACCCCTGCTGCCCTTGCTGCCCCTGCTGCCCGACGGGCTCTCCTGCTGCTCTGCCCAGCTGGCGCTTCTCTGCCGAGGGCACCATGGTGGTCCCAGGTTGTAGGGGAGAGGGTTCCTCCCCTCTGTGTCATGCCAGAGCCCCCAAGGCAGGGCTGCTTGTGCCCTTAGCACCCCTTTCCCAGCTTCTTACTTCCCTCTTAGCACTTCATCCACTACCCACCCCTCCTCCTTTATCAGAAGCCCTCCTGCTGCAAGTGGCTCAGGCACCCCATTCTCAGAACCAGTCTTGCCAAGCCAAGTTGTGAGTGGATCTGAGAAGGAGCTGCTTGGCTATGTTACTTGGGCATTCTCTGCTTCAGGTGGAGAATGTTGAAAGGGAGACTTCCTCTCCTGAGCCTTTGTAGATGACTTGATTAGTCCTCCAGCTGCTGCCTTTCCTTCTGTCTCTTTCCTGCTGTCCTCACAGGGCCAAGGAAAGGCCCAGGACGGCGGCATCGCCTGGTGTCCTTCCTTGCAGGAGCCAGGAGTAGACACCAGGTCTCTCTTTCCCTCTCTTTCTTCCTTCCCCCTTTTCTTGATTTTTTCCGTCCCTCCTTTTAAAATTTTATTTTAGGTACCACTTTAAATATTTAAATAAGTAAGCCTTCCCCTGGGCTTCTTTGTTTTCCTGCAGTCCTTTATCTCACATGGCTAGATCAAATATGACAGAGCTCCCTTTTCCTGTGTGTCTCTCTCTATGTTTTTTTATCAGACCCAGCAAGAGAGCGGAGACTCAGCCTGAGTCATGCCTCTCTTATATAGTCCAGTCAAAAGGGTCTCACACCCACAGGAATGGATTAGTTTCTTCTTGGAATTCATAAAAGAACTTCAAACTGTCATACTCCACCCTCTGAATCTCCAAAAGACATGTTTTTTCCATATGCAAAATACATTCATTACATCACAATAGTCCAAAAACCTTAAATCATTTCAATAGCAATGCTAAGTACAAAATCATTTCAAAATCAGTTATAGGCAAGCAGTTTATCTTGGGGCAAAATTCCCCTCTGGCTGTAGACCTGTGAAACTTAGAAAACAAGTTATCTGTTTCTGATATTCAGAGGAGGGACAGACATAGAATCAACATTTGCATTATGGTAGGGAGGAATTGGAAGGAAAACAGGGGTCACAGGTCCCAAACAATTCCTGAAATCTGCAGGGCATACTCCATTAGATTTCAAAGTCTGGGAGTCATCTCTAAAATGGATGTTGTCTTCTTCTCGGGGCCTCTTGGGGGCCCACTCCTTCCATGGGCTTACCCAATGGTCATTTTCTTGGTTCCATTCTCATCAAGCATCTGGGTGATGGCCAAGTTCTAGACCTTACCCTCTAATGACATTCCATTCGGGTGATGGCCACACCTTCCCCAATCTCTGGCCGACATTTTCAACCCCTTTAAACAGTAGTGTGGTGGCAACATTCTCCCTAATCTCTGGCATACAGGCCCAACCCCCTCAGAACAATGGGGTCATGACCTGGTTCTCCCCAATCACTGGGGAATGTGTCCCAATCTCTCTGCAGCCTGGGACTGCCAAACTCTCTCTCTCTGAATAATGGGATGGAAGATCCACCCTCTTCAGGGCAAACTCACCCTTTCTGCATACATGGATGGGGTCCCTCTTCTGGCCCAAGATGTCCCAAGTCCACACCTCAGCTTCCATGGTTTTCCTCCTGAACCTGTTTTCCCTTCAGTCACTCCCCTCCCTGTCCCTTTTAGTCCAAGCTGACAGTGATTTTGTTCATACAGATCTCACAAAAAGTGTGTTGGCTTAGCATGCAGGAAACGGGCCCAAGCCATCAGACAGTAAGACTTTCCAAAGTCCTTCTTGGATAACTTTCAAGTTCCAAGTTTATTTGAGTCCTCACATGGGGCATTATCTTCTGGGGGCTTGTTTTCTGGAAGCTTGGAATTTCCCAAGCCATCAATTTCTGGTTTCTTTGTGTGCAGCAATTCAGTTCTGAGCTTATCTTTTTCTTCTTGCATTTTGCTATTAGCTGCAAGGAGGAGCCAGGCCGCATTTTCCACATTAACTTTGGAAATCTTCCCTAGCTAAATGTCCAAGTTCTTCATTTTCAAATTCTGCCTTCCATCTAACACCAGGAGTCAATTTTGCCAAGTTCTCTGCCACTTTAAAGCAAGGATTGGGAAGCGGATGTGGCTCAATCGATAGAGCTCCCGTTTACCATATGGGAGGCCCCGGGTTCGCTTCCCGGCGCCTCCTTGTGAGGGGTTCGCTTCCCGGCGCCTCCTTGTGAAGGCAGGCCGGCCCACGCGGCGCGGTGGGCTGATGCAGCAAGACCTCACAGCAAGGGGGAGATAAGCAGACACAGAAAAAACACACAGCAAGTGGACACAGCAAACACAAGCAGCAAGGGGGGGATAAATAAATAAATATATAAAATCTTTAAAAAAAAAAAAAAAATCAAGGATTGCCTTCTTTCCAGCCATTATTTCTGTCTAAGACTTCATTGGAAATAACATTAGGGTCCATATTCCTACCAACAGTCTCTTCAAAGCAATTTAGGCCTTTTCTATCAAGCATCTTACAATTCTTCCTATATCTACCCCTTACCTATTTATAAAACTGTTCTAATGTTTTTGGCATTTGCATAGCAGCAGCACCCCCCTTTCCAGGTACCAATTTCTGTTTTAGTTTGCAAAGGGGTGCCGATGCAAAGTACCAGAAATGGCTTGGCTTTTATAAAGGGGATTTATTTGGGGTAAAAGCTTACAGTTCCAAGGCTGTAAAATATCCACATCAAGGTACCTTCAGAGATGCTTTCTCACCAAAGTCAGCTGCCACCTGGTGAAGCAAGATGGCTGCTGATTTCTGCTGAGGTCTCTGCCTTCCCCTGGGCTTCTCTGTTTTCCTGCAGTCTCTTTTCTTACATGACTGGATCAAATATGGGCGTGTTCCCTTTTCCTGTGCGTCTCTCTCTGTGTCTTTGTTTTTTATCAGGCCCAGGAAGAGGGTGGAGACACAACCTGAGTCACGCCTCACTGATTTAGTCCAGTCCAAGGGTCTCACACCCACAGGAACGGGTTAGCTTCTTTTTGAGATTCATAAAATAACTTCAAACACACAGAAGGTGAGGAGGGTACCACAGCATGGTGAATGTGATTAATCCAATGAATGGTGTGCTGGGGAGTGGTTGAGATGGGAAAGTTCATCTTGTTTGTATATATGTTCCCACAATTAAACAAAAAAAAGCAGTTAAGAGACATTGACTATTAAATGCAATATATGATCCTGGGTGGGATCTAGCAAGAGAGACAAGAAGGCTCAAATGGACATTACTGAGATATATGAAAAAATTGGAATATAGACTGTAAGCTTTGTATCAACGTTAAGTTTCTTGAACTTGATAACTGCATTTAAGGTGGTCACTAAGTGAATATCCTTGTTCTTAGGAAATGTACATGGCAATAGTAAGTGTTCAAGGAGCATGATATGTGCAACCTACATTCAGGTGTTCAGAAAATGGATTGATAAATAGACAGGTAGATGAATAGATAGAGGATGATGGAACGATGTGGCAGATGTAGCAAAATGTTATAATCGATGGATCTGGGGGGATGGGAGGATGTTGGAGTTCTCTGTATGGATTTTGTATTATTTTCATATCTGTCTTGTATGTTTAAAATTATTTCAAAATAAGTTTAAAGGGAGAAAATTTACCACTTAATAGGTGAAGTAGTGTAGCTTCTGTTCTAATTAACATTTCTTTGAGTGCCAGTGAGACTAATCAGCATTTTTTCCAGACATCTTATAACCATTTTTTTGTGTGTGAATTGCCTGAAATATCTGTAAACATTGAGATAGGTGGTTCTTTCCGCATCATGTTTAAGTTTTCTGTGTTAAAGCTACCCTTTCTTTGCCTGCCATGTTTATCACAGATATTTGTGCCAGTTTGTTGCTTGCCTTGCAAGAACATGCTTTAAGCCTTAGATTTGGGGTCTGAAGGACCCTTCCTTGACCTAATCCTGACTCTGGCTTTTCCTAAGCTTGTGACCTCAGGAAAGCTGCCTCAATTTCCCCCTATGTAAAATGTGCATGCACATCTCTGCCTCCTGGGCATGCTGTGAGGATGAGAGGAGCTGACACGTTTGCCTGATGCAGGGCAGGGCTGGCCACTTAGGAGCCACTCATTCTACCTGAATTTGGGGAGGGAGTTGCTAGACAGTAGCAGAAAAGCCTCGCTCCCCTCTTGGTTCCTCTGGGGGTTGTGGAAGCAAGGTGCTGGCAGGGGGAGCAGGACCCCTCCACCACCCCTTCTTCCTCAGCTGGTAGAGCTGCCTGGGAGGGTTCTGCGGGAGTGACCATCGCCTGTCTGTCCAGAGGCAGTAGGCTTCAAATCCAAAGGCTGGGTCAGGGTTTTTTTTTTTTGTCAGACAAGAGTGGAAGGGCATGCCAGGGAAGGCAGGGAAGGGACCTGCAAGGGTGAAGTCTAGAGGTGGGAAAATGCAAGCATTCCTAGGAGTGAGGGCTGGGAGGAGAAGCCGAAG
Source organism: Cabassous unicinctus (assembly GCA_029593785.1). Taxonomy (NCBI): domain Eukaryota; kingdom Metazoa; phylum Chordata; class Mammalia; order Cingulata; family Chlamyphoridae; genus Cabassous; species Cabassous unicinctus. Next base: position 9,928 of record JAQZBX010066179.1, read on the forward strand.
GAGCAGGGGAGGACTGCTGCTGAGGGCAGGTGTGGGCTTTGTTCTGAAGGCAGTGAGGAGCCTGAGCGCCTTTTTAAAAAACTACTCACGTAATCGCAGCTGGAGAGACAGAGCACAGGAGAGCAAGCATCAGAGGCCTGGGATTTCCTGGCGCAGCTCCCCTGGCCCTTTCTCAGGCACGTAGGATAGTGGTGGTGCCTTGCTCTGCTGCCTTTATCCCTGACTCCACCCCCTGCAGGCGCAGCCTGTGTGGCCCAGGCTGTGGTGCCTTGAGCAGGCCCCGTGCCACCATTGCTGCCCTGTGCCACGATTGCTATCGGGCCTGGCATCCACTGCTCCATCTCCCAACCTGGGCGCTGTCCCTCTTCTCAGGGGACAAGCTTTAAAGTCCCTTCTCTGCTTGGAGTTCAGATCCCAAATGAACTCTCCCATCGGGCAGAGCAGTGACACTTGCTGCATTATGCCATAAACCAGCCCCAGGCAACAGAAGATCAGAGGTGTTTGGTCCTTGTCATCCCTGTGGGACCAACATTGCATCATTACACTGGGCCCTGGTGCTCTTGGCGATGCCCTTTCAATGAAAGCCACCCCCAGATCCTTAGGGGGAATGGCACAGCCTGGAAATTCTCATGGGAGAGTAAAGCCCATGCAATGCTGGGTTCTGTCATTGCAGTGGGAAGATGCCGGAAGTGGACTACGTGGTTTTGTCAGAATGGTTTGACTGGATCGTGAGGAACATTGACGTGTCTGTGGATCTGATAGGTGAGATAGGCCCCTCTCCAATGCCCCCCGGGCTCTCGTGGGGGTCCCTGACCAGCAGGGGCAGTGGGCAGGGCGTTTGCTGAAGGGGATTCTTTTCCCTCCTAAATTCACCTTTGCCCCAGGGGCATACAAGATTTGGGGCTTCTGGTCCTTGCTATAGAAGAGCCTGGCCTTTGCTTCCCCAGAGGCTCTCCCTTGGGTCGGCCACATTCAGACCCAAATCTCTTGTGGTTTGATGGGTTTTTCTAGTTTGTAGAGGAGGGTAGAGGAGCAGAACCTGGATGTTTCCCGAGACCCACTGTGCAGCAGGCCCTGTGCAAAGCTGTATGTCTGGAACCTCATTCAGCCTCACAGTGACCCTGTGGGGCTGGTGACAAAGGAATGAGAGATGGGGATGAGGGTCCAGATGTCAGCTAAGCCACACAGCTGGCCAGGGGTCAAGCTGAGAGCTGACCCTCGTCATCTCTCCTGCTCGGTGCTGCTCGCAGAGGTTTCTCTCCACCCCTTGCCTGCATACCTTCCTTCCCCCTCTTCTTGGCATTCACTTCCAGGCTGTGAACAGGGTCATTACAGCCACGTGTTATTGTTGTTTTTTTAAACCTCAGTTTATCTCCGGACCACGCCTGAGACCTGTTACCAGAGGTTAAAGATGCGATGCAGGGAAGAGGAAAGGGTCATTCCACTGGTAAGAACTCTCTCCCATGTAAAAGATGAACCAGGAAGCCTTTTTCCGACCCAGCCTGGCCCTACCCACCATGAGATCATTGTCCTATTGTCCCCAGAGAGAAACAGGAACTGAGCCTGTCAGCCTCCTGTAGGAACGGAGCTGGTCTGAACTTCCTCTGTAGGTGGGGACCCTGTGCAGTATACAGATCTGCTTCACTTCCTGTGGTCCCTCACTCAGACACCGGCACCCTATGCTCAGAGGCATCCCCACCCCTCCCTGCCTAGGTGTCATCAAGGCTTGTCCCTCCCACCTCCTGAAGATGTCTCAACTTGGGCCTCTCCTCTGGCTGCTCGCTGGAACATGTGTTCCAGGAGGGCAGGTCTTGGCCTTCTTGCCCACTGAGCCATTCCCAGTGCCTAGTCCAGTGCCTGGCACAGAAGTGGGGCTCAGTAATAGCTGCCAAACAGAGGGATGCCCGTGCCCTTCTGGGTTCTGGCTCAGGGCCCCATTGACTCTGATCAGGACTGTTGTAACTGCCTCCTTGCCCTGGGCCCTTTGCTCCCACAGTCCCTCTGAAATCCAGCCTCCACACTGTTGCTTGAATGACATTTCTAGTATGGAACACCACCCATGCAATTTCCCAGCCTGAAACCCTTCAGTGCCTCGCCATTGTCTGGGTTAAAGTCCCCTCTTCATAGCCTGGCATTCGAGACCCTGCACAGCTCGGTTACCTCTCTGGCTTTATCTCCCTCCACTCATTGCCTTCCATGCTCTGGCCATAAAGAACTAGTTGTGGCTATTCACACACACACACACACACACACACCATGGAGTTACACAAATGTGCCTTTGCATAATCATTTCCTCTTCCTTCAAGGTTCAGGATCCATGTTACCTCCTCCAGGAAGCCTTCCCTGACCTCCCCTCCACTGTGCTCCCTGACCCTGGGCTTACTGTGATCACAGCCCTGAGACAGCATACTGAAATTGTATGTTTGTTTCCTTGCCCCTACTAAATGAGCTTCTTAGGATGAGATCTTATTCCTCTCTGCTGCCTCAGGATGTGTCCCAGGGCCTGGCACCTAGTAGTTGCTCAGAGAATAGTGAGCTGAATGCCCCAGGTGAGAGAAGCTGCCACTGCAGGTGTACAGACAGGCTGGGCATACATTTGTGGGATGTCCTAGGGACTCTGAACTCAGCTCCAGAGGGGCTCTGTCCAGCTCCAGAGTCCCTGTCCAGCCTGGTTTTGCTCTGGCTCCAGCAAGGTAGATTACAGCCATGATGGCCTGGGACCCGCTCTGGGCAGTTCCTTAGAAATCCTGGAGACAGGAGTGATTGGAGGAAGGAACATTAGAGAGCGGAGCTGGGCCATGCTGTGACGGGGGCATGGCAGCTCTGTGGTGACCCAGGTATTCGGAAAAAATGACAGGTCTGGAGGCCCTCCACACTATTATCCAAGCTATTGTCAGAACAGGCATGATGGGGTCTATGGGACAAGTCTGTATCCCATTGCTGAGAGAGAACTCAGTGGTGGACAAAAGGCAGCAGCACAATTTCCCTGAGAGCTTCTGGGCTGGCAAATAGAATGCCGCTGGCTGAGGTGTCCGTGGGCACCAGGAGCCCGTTGGCCAGTGTGGGGAGAGTGTGTGCTGTCCAGTCCTGCCCGGCACAGATGCAGAGGCAGCTTAGAAGTACCTGTGCCCCTTCCCTTTGGGTTCCACCTTGCCAGGCCTTCTGAAGTCAGTGGTCTCGAGGATCTACAGCTTACGAGTTGTCTGGTGGGGTGGAAGCAGGAAGGATCGGGCTCTTAGGCCAGTGAGGGCCGCATCCTCTTGGTGGGAAGGACAAGGAGGAGGGTTCAGAGGCTGCCCAGGGTTGGGACACCGTGGAGAGGCTGTGGACTCCCATGTGAAAGAACTGGGGGCCCTGCTGCTGGAGAAGTGGCTTTAAATGGGAACAGACAAGTGAAGGGTCTGCCATTTGACTTGGCATTGACTCAGGGCACCAGTGGAAGGAGTCATGCTCCCGCCACCCAAATGGAGCAGAGTGCAGGGTGGTGGAGTGATGCTCTGCTGTGATGCTGGGCAGGTCGGCAGGGCTGTGTGGCCGGGCTTATTGCCACCCACCTGAGCCAGGTCAGCTGCTGCAGGCTTCCTCTGTCCAAGACACTGCCCTGTCGTCACTGACAACTTTGCCCCAACTGCCCGAGACCTTTGGAGGGAGGGGTTGCTCCCCTCCCCACCCCCTGTGAGCATGTGGTTTCCCCGGCAGGAGTACCTGGATGCTGTTCACCAGCTCTATGAGGAATGGCTCATCCAAGGAAGCCTTTTCCCCGTGGCAGCCCCTGTTATGGTGAGTAAGTCTCCCTGAGGGGGTGGGGACGTTTCCAGAAGGAAGATTAGCCACTCTGCAGACTGTAGTAGGGTTGAGTGCCTCAGAGCTCGAGGATTTGGAAGAAAGTGAGAAAGGACTCTCTCTCCTTCATGGTCCCCGTTGCTGGACTGAGTCTTGGAGGGAGTTAGACCTGAGAGAAAGTGATGCATCCCAGTGCCATTTTGCCTGGTGGGCACAGTAACATCTCACTTGTCCAGTGTCACAAGGAAGGAGTGTGCCCAATGACCGGTGCCTCTAGACCTGGGTTTTGGTTTTAACCATTTGGCATGTGGTTTTTCCAAGCTGACCTTCCCTTTCTTCAGTGGATAATACAGAGCCTTGTTTTACCTTTTCTTGATGACTCAGAAGGAACATCAGTGGCTGTTCTGGGCTGTAATGGACTGTTTGCCCCAGGCCACTAGTGTCTCTGAGTTCCTAGGTTTGTTTTTTATAGTAATCCTCTTTTTTCTTGCTGACACTCATCATTTCTGACTGATATTGACGTGTCTGCCTCTGTCAGTGCTTCCTAAGTTCCCCATCTCTTTGTTTTCTGATTTGCTGCTGCTGAATTTCTTTAGGCAGTCAAAAAGATACCTAAGCTCGTTAAAAATAGATATACAATATAATATCTAGAGAGGGCCAGAAATGAATTTTTGTGCCTGGCGTTGGGGATATCTGTTTGAGCTGCTCAAATGCTGTTCACACATAGCTCTTCCATGCTGGAAAGTGAGACATTACTGTAGTGGATTTTTAAAGAGTAAAGTTCTTTTTTTTTTCTTTTACTCATTATAGAAAATTGGACAATATAAAACAGAAAAAAAAATGATTCATGAGCTCACCAGGGACAACTGTGGTGGATTCTTAGGTGAAAATCTAGTTGCGAATGTAGACTTGACCTAGGACTGGGAGCTGTTTGGCTCTATCTTCTCTTGAGCTACCTGTGGCCTTGGGTCTGTCTGCCTCTCCCTGCCTCGTCCTGCCTGCCTCCACCTCTCTCCTTGTCTGTGAGGGGAGGGCGATGTTCAGGTAGAGTTCAGCTCTGTGACCGTGTGTTTAATTTCCAGGTGATTGAGGCTGACCACGATATGCAGAAAATGCTAGAACTCTTTGAACAAAACCGGGACCGAATATTAACTCCAGAGAATCGGAAGCGTGTTCCATAGGATCATGCCAGAAAAATGCCTGCAGTTGCCAAGTTAGCTATTAGGAGCAATTTCGAAAAATCTACTCTTAGGAGGGCTTTATGTCTGGCCAGAGTTATTTTCCTAATGAGTCTTCATCCAGGTCTCTGGCCCTCGTGAGTAATGATGAACGGGACCAGTGGGTCTATTGTGCCCTTCGGTGCAGTGCTCACAGCCTTGCACTCCTTACCCCTCCCACCCCCAGCTGTTTCCAACTGCTGAGTCCCTCTAATTAGCCCTTAGGAGGGGCTATCTGTGTCCGAGTGCCTGCCGTGTATCCAACATCATGCTGGACTCTGTTTTCGCATCGTCTGTAAGCCTTCAGATGACCCAGGAGGTTGAGGTAGTGTTCCTGTATCCCAGGTGAGGCTGCTGCAGCTCAGAGAGGTTAAGAGACTCTCTAGGGTAACACAGCAAGTGTACGGTGGAGGTGGCAACATTCAGACTTTTGGCCGATTCCAAAAGTTTGCCCCAGGTTGCCTTATCCTATGAGCTAGTCTCCCATACCCCTGCCTTTCCTTGTTGGAGACCCTCACATGGGAGAGCTGGCAGTACACGGAGCCGATATAATTTTCTCATTATTTGAGCAGTTTTTGAGGACAATCAGCATTTCTAGACTTACACAAAATTGTGCTGTGTTTGGCCTGAGCCCAATGCTCAGTGGTTTCCCAGCATGAGGCCACTGTGGTGTTTACCACTTCGTCATCTGGACTTCGATGTCCTTAGGAGAGCCATGCATTGGCTCCTGAATGGTGCTCGGTCTCCTTGGTGACGATTGTTCTGCTTGAGCTGCTGCCAATTCCATGTCAGGCTTTTGGTGCCTAGCTGGCACACTCAGTGCCAAGCTGAGCAAGAGGCAGTCAGCCTGGCTTCTGAGGCCCCCTCACTCTCTGCTCTCCTTGTGTGAGGAGCTTTGTCTTTGGAATTACTAAGAGTTTGTGGCCCAAAAGGAGAGACACAAGTGGTCTTAAGTCTTTTTGAAATGTTTTCCATCCAAGGGGATACCTCTGGCCATAGAGCATGAAACCATCTTTATTGGTTCAGAAAATATCTTAGCTTTGCTCAGCTGTAACATTGCATTGAAGGCACAGCTGTGTCTTGAATCAGGTAGGAAACGAGAAAGGAAGAATGTTCCCTTTGGGGACAGTCTGGACATGAAAGTCAGGGTTTGCAAACAAAGGCTCTTGAAGCATTGGTGCTCCTGACATTTTGTAGGTGGGTGGAGAAAGCTTCAAGAAGAATGAGCAGCA
>JAQZBX010066180.1:0-16159 GCA_029593785.1 Cabassous unicinctus
TATATATATATATATATATATATAACAAATAACATTTATGTAAACAAATGCACATATATGCATATGTATTTATATATCATTTTACAAATAAAAATAAAATTTAAAAAAATAATAAAATAAAATTTAAAAAAAGAAGAAGAAATTTCAACATTGATGTGGAGCCAGTGGACACTGGAGGCTCTTAGGACACGGAGAAGGAAAAACAGTGTAATACAGGGGTTTCCTTAGGACTTGGGAATTGTTCTGAATGACATTGCAATGACAGATATAAGCCATAATATGCAAAACTGTGTGGGAGAGAGTGTAGACTACATTGTGAACTATGATCCATGATTAATGGCAAAGCCCCATGAAGTGTTTATCAAATGCAATGAATGTGCCACACTAATGAAGGATGTTTATGTGGGAGGGTGTGGGATGTTTGGGGAGTTGGTCATATGAGAATCCCTATATTTTTTTGTGTAACATTTATGTAATGTAAGTATCTTTTAAAAAATAAAAAAAATTATTCAAAAAAGACAAAATGTTTAACAGTATCACTCTGGCCTCTTCATTGAGATTAGACTCAAGGAGTATAAGGCAGAAAACAGGGAGACAATCTAAAATGGTGTGGCAAAAAATTATAGATTAGGATAATGTTTCTTTGGGTCAAGGTGGTAGCAGCAGATATGTTGAGAAATAGTGAATTTCCAGGTATATTATTCAAAGGGAATTAATGTGATATTCTGATGGACTTAGTGTGATATGTGTGATGTAAAGATAATGGCAGGATGACTCTTAAGTCTTTGCCTGAATAAGGAAGAGGAGAGCTTTTCATTACTTGATACTAAATTTAAGATATTACAAGTATCTGAGAGTTACCTTGCAAAGATAAAGTATGTTAATTATAAATCTACAGCCCATTGAATATTGTCCAGAACTCAATAGGTGCTCAATAAATGTAATCTGTTTTTACTATTATTATAGTATATGAATCATTTGCAAACAAATATTATTGTTCATATTTATCATACTCTATTTCAGACTTTTTAATAATTTTTAAGTAGTTCAATGTTTACCTTTACAATACATAGAATTTTGACATACCACCATACACAACAGAATTTTGTCTTAAAATTCTTCAGATCACTTCTTTCTTTAAACATGATATGCACTACACACATAGGGAAAATGTCAATAGCTTATTGTGTTCACATTGTCCTCTGGTTATATTATGTTTATTTAGCAACATCATATATGGTTTTAGAATATATTATGAGGATAGGGTAGACTCAATTTAATGAAAACAAAAGCAATTTCTGAACTTACTACTGTCTAAAACGGTACAGAATTTGTTGACCATAGTTGATAAGAAAAATCAACAGTTTACATTTTCTAAATCATAGAAATATACATAAATGAATGTAAGGCAGTCTCAGTTTATATAAAACACCAGAAAATGTAAAGTATTCATAAATGAAGACAAAATACATGTATTAGATGAGAGATTAGTTTAAAAAGTATTTTATTAAAAAATAAATCCTTAGCAAAATACAGCTAATTGTAAACAAAAAAGGAAGAATTGCAATAAATTTAAATGCTAGGTAACATATATATCAGTGAAAAAATAAATCTTATTTAATAATTGATGTGGATATTATATATGACAACTTAAAATTTTATGTGAATGAAGAATGAAAAGGAAAATGATTTACATTTTTAATTCCTTGAATAAATTAATAAACAGTAATGAACCAGTGAGATTATCAACATTTTCATATTTAAAAAGTTTTGTACCTTATGTTAATATTTCAAAATCATTCAAAAAATTGAGCAATTATAATTCTACAAAGATATCTTGAAAATAAATTAAAATAATAAAATCACTTCAAGGGAATGTATATCTAATAACCATTACTTAAGCTGAAATAAAAATAATCAAACATAGGAAAATGAAGAAAACATACTTTCTTAAATATACATTGAATAAAAGAGAAAATTGAAACTGAAAATCCACATTATTTAGAGGCATTTTTAAAGGAAATATTAGCAAGTTACCTGAATAAAATTTATGGGATGTCACAAAATTTTGATTGATACATAATTCTTAGCTTTGCAATTTTCTCTTTTAAAGTTCCTAAAACAAATGAGCTACTATTTTAATTCAATAATTATAACTCTCTAGAGAACATAAACTTATAGAAACCAGGTAAAATGAAATGTTTTTTAATCATACTAAAATTAAACAAAGACATAGAAATTATTGCATATATTAGTTGATTCATGACAGAAAGTTAGGGTTTTCAAATCATTAACAGGTAGAAGCAAAACAGGTATAACTACATGTCATATTTAAATTCAGGAATATACAAATCTTCAGGGCTTAAAGCATTGCAAGGTGAGATTCTTGATTTTGCTCATGTACCAAAAAATTGTTCATCTCTCAAACTGAAATAACAAAAGATTTGTCAAAGGTTATAGTGATGAGTGGAAAAGAAAAGTTGCAAAGCAGAAACTTAAATGATAAAAAATTTATATATACATGTCATATATACATACATAAACATAAGATCTCTCTAGAAGATGGGAATAAAACTCTCTAAGATATTTCTATTTTCTGTAATAATTTAAAATGTACACCAAATTTTCTTCAATGTGAAAATACATATTTTTTCTATAAAAATTCTATCACAATAATATTCCTTTTTCTATACAAAATCTCTTGTGTATTGAAAATTTTGCAAGAATATAAGCACCCTGATGATCCTGGCAAAAATTTGCTAAAAATTACATTAAATAATTTCCATTCATCACCTGATTTAATCTTTAAGGTAACTGCAGGATTTAGAATTTTTTTCTTGTTCAGTTGAGGAGACCATATTTATTCTTTCAGTGACTTATGAAGGGATATAGAGCTAAAAAGCTGGCAGATCTAGAATCCAAACTCTGGAATTTCAGGCCAAAGAAGCACTCTTTAATACTATGCTATATTTTTTTCTACAGAATAAATGACTAAGGAGAGTGCTTTTCATAATAAAAATCTATGAAATTGGAATATGCCTGGGGGTTGTTATGATACAATTTCAAGGGTAGCACTACATTTTTCCTATTGTTGTTACATTGAGTTGCCCTTAAAATACATACATTTAAATTAAAGTTTTAACACATATTTCATGGCTTCCAATTACTATGTAGATGTCTAAAACATATTTTGTAAATACTCCAGATTATGTGTGGTTAAATAGAGAAAGACTCAACAGAAATTCAAACAATTAAAGGATGGTACTTTATTTTTTAAAATAAATACCCAAATAGAAAAGAAAGAAACAAGGCACTTAAATTTATAACATCCCTGTCATTAAAATTGCCTACAGCCCTCTATATTCTGCATGATTCTAAGAAGAGCATTTTTCACCTCTTCGTTCCTAAGACTATAAATGAGTGGTTTCAGCATGGGGACCACTATAGTATAAAACACAGATGCCACTTGATCCCTTCCCAAAGAGTAGGACTTCTTAGGTTTAATTAAGTAAAACTTGTAGTGCCATAAAAGATAGTTACTCCCAGGAGTTGGGAGCCACAAGTAGAGAAAGCTTTGTGCTTTCCTGAAGTGGAATTAATTTTCAGGATATTAAACAGAAAGGACACATAGGAAGCAGTGATTCTGATAAGAGACCCAACTAGGGTTAAACTAGTGAGACTCATTATCATGAATTCAGTATCATTATTGCCGGTGCATGACAGGGCTAAAATTGCGGTTGTGTCACAGAAAAAGTGGTAGATTACATTGGATTTACAGAAATGCAAACTGCTAATGCAAAGAACAACAGCTAGTGATTGAGTAAAGCCAATCATGTAGGATACAGATATAAGGGCATAGCAGAGTCGCCTGGACATTGCAACCTGGAAATGAAGATGATTGCAGATGGCTACATAGCAGTCATAGGCCATGGAAGAGAGAAAGAAAGTTTCAGTGACAACTAAGAAGATAAAAAATAAATAAAAACATCTGGGTAAAGCAGGCCATGAATGAAATTTATTTAATGGAAGTCAGTAAACTCTCTAAGGTTTTAGGTGTGATGACCATTGAGTAACTGGAGTCAAGGAATGACAGGTGACTGAGGAAAAAGTACATGGGGCTGTGAAGCTGGAGATCCAGGTGAATTATCAATATCATACCTGCATTCCCCAGCATGGTAATCATGTATATCAGGAGAAATAATATAAAGAAGAATTGTGGAATATCTTCAGATTCTGTCAAACCCTGAACAATGAAATCGGGAACATTTGTGTTGTTCTTACTTCCCATAGTGATCAACTATTGTAAACTATTGAGAAATCAAATGTGAAACTTAGCATGAATGAGTACAAAATATATATATTTTAAAAATAGGAATGATTGGCATTTAAAATAAAATTAGCTTAGTGATTTTAAAATTTCTTAATAAAAAGTAATTGTCAAAATATGACTGAAAAATATTTAATTTGTTTGCCAAATATAAATTTGGTATAAGTCAACTTTGGATATTTTATAATGGAAATTCATATATATTGCATGATTCAAATGATTTGACACTGTTTAAAAACTTCCCTACATTCATTAATATTAAAATATTATACAGTAGATATCACTGTTTTACACATTTTTAGATGAGAAAAAGGGCATGGAAAATTCAGTAACTTATCCAGAATCTCAATGATTAAGTATTTTTGGTACTGTGATTCTACCAAGGTTGGTTGGTTTTAGAGTTCATGCTCATAACACTATATACAAACTTACATTTATTTTCAGAAAAAAAAAATCTACTTATGTAAAACAATGATAGAGAGTTTAAACACTGCTTTACTTTTCTTTTATATCCAATATTATTTAGTATGAATGCTAGATCAGAAGTTAAAATCTTAGATGCATTAAAATTATAAGGAACACATTACTATTAATTTTCATAAGATAGGTTTTTTAACAGTTTATGTAATGAAAATTTTTCCAAAAATTTTATTATCAATATATATTTACTGCTTGATGGCTTGATTCCATCAATTCCATATTTGCATTTCTACAAAATATGGTATTACTTAGGTTATACCTACCTTGTATATAAATGTCCTTGCACAACCCTCTAAAAATATTCTAATTTTTGAAATAAACTAAAATGCTCTAAATTTGAGATAAATACTTAATATGAGTCAAACTTGGGGAAAAATCTCTTCCAGCATTATCTGTCTAGAAATTTGTCAGCCTCAAGTTTTTCTCACAAGTAAAATATGTAAACAATTTAAGGAGAGTGAAATTCCTGTGATATGATTTTTTTTTCCTTTGAGATAACTAACGTTTAATTTCTATGCATGTACAAAGAAAGAGAGAGAGAGAGGGACAGAGAGAGAAAGGTAAAATAAATCAACATAAAATTTTGTTTTCAGTCCTGCTCAAATAGAAAATTCACCTGGAATTTATTTTTCCCAAGTATATCAGGACCTTCGGTGAACACAAACAGAACACTATATCCCTTGCCTTTCATCCTGATAATGTCAGTTCATCTCTTATATTTATGATTGCTCAAAAAGCAACATTTGGTCTTCTCTTGGAACAATTTCCAAGGAAGATTGCTTGGCATCTTGCCAAGGATAAAGGTTTAGAATTAATGCATCCATGTTGGATTTATAACAGAGAATTGTCTTCACCTTAGAAGTCACATGATGTTGAGCAGCATTTTTGGTATTCTCTTATGACACTCTAATTTATAACTGGGTAAAACTGTAGTCATTTCTAGAGAAATAATTAATTGATCTGTGGCTAAAAGGCAAGATTATTAACCACCAAGAATGGGACAGCACATTTTTTCCAATGAAAATACCATAAGATTAACCATCGTTCATTATACCAATATTATTACACGCAAAAAATGAAAAAATAATGTATTTAGCCACCACAAACTTGAGTACAATATGTTTTATTATTTTATTTATTGGCTTTTATTATATTAAGAGAAACATGTTAGACCAATATAAAAATCAGTGCTGAGATAACAAAGATTTTATAATTATGTTAATGGCCAAAAGCTTATGTCCTCTATATGCAAAGATGTGAAATGAATTCCTGTGAATCTTTCATTAGTTAACAATAATTAAATCAATTTTCATGTAGATTTGTGGAAGAAATACTCTTTATACTGTATAATTTCCACAGAAAAAATTTATATGGATGAAAAAATTAGAAAATTATATTTCATGTATTAGATAAAGCTTTGTATGTACAATTCTTCAATTCATCCAAAATTATGTGACTGAGAAAAGCTTGTTTGGTGATTAAAAGCCAGCATCAATTCATGTCAAAGTTGGTCAACTTGGGGTTTATGATGTAAATGCCACCTAAATAAGATCTGCCTACTCCTTGGAAAATAACCATAAGGAGGCCTTTTTTTCCAGCATTGCAGTAATTTTTTATAGATATTAAGTGTGCTATCACATAATAGAAATAATAGTTGAAGAAATAATAATTCATAAAACTTTTTATGACTAATCATTTTTTTTGGTTGTATTGTTGAGATTCTAATATAACATCTCTAATATTTTTAATAATTGGCAGATCAGGAGTAAGAAAAATAAAAAAGGAAACATGACTTATTTATCCTATATTTCAACAAAATTAGATATTTATCTCTAAAAATTAATCAATGTCATTTATTAATAATATTCCATCCCTTTAATGATTTCTATTTTTTTACATTTTGAAGCTCTACTTAGGAAAGTTATAGTTTTCTGAAAAATGACCTCTACTGTTATTCTATGGTATCCTTCATATCTCTGTAATACAGAGGTCTAATTTTTTAATAGCACTATTTTACACAGGTTTATTTATTTGCTTTTATTTATACGGATAACATTTTACATCTTTCAATGTTCATATTTTTTAAAGTTTTTTCTTTATTCAAAATGTGGGTTACAGAACAATCATATATAAAATACAGGATTTCAATATACCACCCACCACCAAAAATGTGTATTGTGAAACATTCATTACAATTGATAATGACATATTTTACGTATTGTATTAACTAAAGTTCAGTTATTTTTTGATATTTCAGAGCATAGCATATTTCTACAGATAATTTTTTTAAAAAATTGTTGTCTTACTCATTATACAATCTAACATTTTCCCATTTTAATGAAATTCTGGTATCTATTTCTGATTATTCATTGCCTCTGTATAGAAATACAACTCTGAATAAAAACACAACTTTGTATAGAAACAAAACTGTACCCTGTCACTTTGGTAAATTCAGTCTGGAAATTATGCAGTATAAACAGTATTTCTTCTATGAGTCTACGTGAAAATTGGTTTCATTTTGTTACTGAAAGATTCACAGGAATTCATTTCATATGGTTGTATAAAAAGGAAGTGTGTTTTTGGCTATAATGTAATTATAAAACCTTTCCCCATATCAGCACTGATTTTACAGTTTTCTAACATGTTTCTCTTATTATAATAAAAACCAAAAAACTGAAATAATAAAACATATTGCACTCAAGTTTGTGGTGGCTAAATACATTTCTTTCTTTTTTTTGTATAATATTTGTATAATGAACGATCGTTAATTCTATGATAGTGTCAATTGAAAAAATGTGAATATTATCCAGCCAAAAGAGGTTCCAGGATACATGAATGGAGTTAAGACCACTTCCAGAGGTCCCTGGAGAGGGGATAAAGAAGGATGCCAAGAGCATCTATGCTGACTCCTCAAAGCTGAGCTTCCCTGACATGTCCAGACAATACAGCCCTCCTACTAACTTCCCCAAAAGCCCAGGGGGCTCAGAGTCTTTAAGGTTCCATTATTTCTCCCCTTCTCTAGGCCAGTTTGAAAAAATGTCAGCTGCCACCCTTAGCAGGGCAGGCTGAAACAATGGTTGTGACTGCCTTTATCAGAGGCTTGTTGAAATAATGGCTGCCCTTCAAAAACAGGCCCCAGTAGATCCAAATTCCCTAATCAAATGCTGAGAGCATTAATCCACCATGGCCACATCTTGTCTTGGGGAAAAGGATTTTTCATCCTTTTCTGTCACCAGCAAGCTAGTCAGCAGCTGGGCTGCACTGTAACCTACCATGATAGAGAAGGATAGGCACCAGTAGCCCACATTAAGTGCACAGTCTACTGCTTTTTATTGTAATTTAACAGCTTCTTCCTCCTGCACTTCCCTGGATGCTTTAAAATATTCCTCTTGTCTCTAGAGTTTCAAATTAGGAGTTTCTAACATTTCATACTTGTTTAATTGTTTTGTTGCATGGCCTGATTCCTGGTGTTACCTGCTCCACTATATTCCCACTTCATCTGTTAAATATAGGTATCATATGGTTGGGTCTTAATTTTTAATACAGTCAGTTATGGGGAATTTTATCAGAGTGCTTAGTCCACAGACATTTAAAATCATTATTTATGTGCAATTTGCTTTTTATATATATATTTGAAAATCTGATTCTTCACTTTTGACTTCATTTTGGATGATATCATATTAATATTAAAATGTGATCCTTGTATTGGATTTTTTCCCTCTACTTCATTTCATTTTATGGCTAGTATGTTCTCTAGGAAATAAAATTTCATGTGTTCTTTTTACTACTGTGATGGATTCTAGGCAACCAAATTGGCAGCATAAGACAGTTTAGGTTCTGTTCATCAGAGAATATTTGAAAAAATATGTAAAAAGGCCAAACTATCTTCACCAAATCCAGAAATCAATTAAATTATTGCAGTAAAAGAGAGTCCTGAATCAAAAAATACAATTTAAACTGGTAGCACCAGCTGGCATCTACCATAACCCCTCTCTGGCACATTGTGGAGCCAACCAAAATTTTATTATGGGTACCTGCCTCTGATTTAGATGGAGAAGAGCAAACTTTATTTACTACTGGAGTGCATATATATTGTTTCCTGAAGGCCTGACACAGGATACCCATTGTTGTCTTGTTCTTCCCAGATCTTGCCATGAAGACAGAAACAGGATGAAGACAATTAAAGCAGTGGAAGAGACAATCAATTCAATGTGGGCTGGGACAAGGGACTCCTGGCATTAGGAGTACAAAAGAGCACTCTGAAGGGGTTACTTTCTATTTCATAGTGATAGGGGAGGCACTCTAATTGTAATGAACAGGTAAATTTCTTAGAAAAGTAGAGACCTTACACTATTGCCTCAGGTTGATCTTAATAGGAAAGGTTGATTCTGAAGGACAGCACCAAACAATACAAAGCCAATTTTCAAAAACAATGAAATGTTTTTTGCATTGAATTTTTTGTTAGCTCCTGACATTCAAAGAAATAGTTGTCAGAATAATATCTGGATACACACTTTAGAAACATACAACTCATGACTTTATACCACAGTTTAAAAAATTAAAATATTCCCCGGGACCCGCCGGTGACATTTCGCACACGTGCTCGGAGGACGCGCCTGTGATTGAGGAGGGGGCAGCGACAGGAGAGGGCGCTGGAGGGGGAGATGGGGCACCCACTTCCTCCTGCTCGCCGGCTCCCTGGCATGGGACGGTCCCGGCGCCCCAGCCCCGAACACGGCCCCGCCACCAGCCCGGCCTCCTCGCCCGCGGCCCCCTCTCCAGCCGGGCCCCCATCTCTCCCAGAGCCAGGCTGGTTTCGGAAATGACCTTATAGCAGCAGGCAAAGGGAAGAGTGGAGCTGGGAGAAAGTGGCAATCAGTACCTCTCAGATGGTTTAAAAACCCCCAAGGGCAAAGGAAGAGCCACACTACGAAGATCAGATAATCCAAAAACTCCAAAATCTCCCTCAGAAAAAACACGGTATGATATGTCACTTGGTCTATTCACCAAGAAGTTCATTCAGCTACTGAGCTAATCCCCCAATGGGGTCTTGGATTTGAACAAAGCTGCCGAGGTGCTTAAAATGCAAAAAAGAGAAGAATCTATGATATCACCAATGTACTGGAAGGGATCCACCTCATTAAGAAGAAATCTAAAAGCAACGTCCAGTGGATGGGCTGCAGTCTTTATGAGGACAGAAGCATGCTGACCCAGTGCCAAGGCCTGTCCAAAGAAGTGACCAGGCTCAGCCAGGAAGACAAGAAATTAGATGAGCTGATCCAAAGCTGCACCCTGGACCTCAAACTGTTTACCGGGGATTCAGAGAATCAAAGGTTAGCTTATGTTATATATCAAGATATTTGAAAAATTAGTGGCTTTAAAGACCAAACTGATATAGTTGTGAAAGCCCCTCCAGAAACAAGGCTTGAAGTGCCTGACCCAATAGAGAGACTGTGAATACGTTTTTCAAGTATCCAAGGACCAGTTGAGGTTTATTTTTGTCCAGAAGAGACTGAAACACACAGTCCGATGACAACAACCAACCAAGACCACAGTGGGAATATGCCTAAACCCACCTCCAAAGACATGGGTTCAACCAAAGAAAAATTAGATAACAATTTAAAAATATAAAATATGTATGCAAGCTACTTAAAATTTTTATATAAAAATACATAATCAGGGCAATTGCAAAAGGAAAATAGTACATAAAATTAGAACCAGGATAAATATAAATAAGGAGTGAGGGTCATGATATTTCTCATAATTGAGAATTTTGAACCATAGATTATTTTAACTTAATATTTTATATTCTATATCCTAAAATAGTCTGAAAATTATCTGAAAATTCTGCTTACTTGTGAAACAGCAGTCAGTTGTAGTTTATACCATGAATATGTCCACTTAGCTCTTTATAGATTGTTTATATCCACTTAGCTGCTATAAGCCACAGGAGAGCTTCATGAAAATTAAATTTATATAATGTGAGCAATTGGGTGTCCACCTCCCACATGGGAGGTACCTGATTTTGTTCCTGATGCCTCCTAAAGAATATGAGCAGATGCTACAAAGAACACATGCCTCAACCAACAGATGCCACAACAGGCAAGACACCACCACCAGCAGATGCTGCAATGAGTAGATGCCACAGATGCCACAATGAGCAGATGCCACAACCAAACAGATACTGCAAACTGCAGATGCCACAAAAAGCAGTCACAGTAACCTGTAGATGCCACAACCAGCAGGTACTGCAACCACTGCAATGAGAAGACACTGCAACCATCAGATGATGCAACTAGTAGACAATGCAACAAGCAGGGAGTGGAAGTGTCTCAAGCAGTTGTACACTTACCTCTCACATGGATGTTCCAGGTTTGGTTCCCAGTGCCTCCTAAAGAAGATGAGCAGACAACAAGCAGACAGATGAGGGAGCCATCTCAGGAGGTAGGAAAGGGAATAAAAAAATAAATAAAAATAAATATATTTTTTAAAAGAATACCTTTCAGTGATCCACTTTACTAGATGAACAGATAATAAAGATTACTGGATATTTGAGTAAACACTGTATTTGGGAGAGAGAAGAGAAATAAATTCTAAAAAGAAAATTGTATGAAACTGAGACAAACTAGGCAGAAGAAAATTGATAAGGAAAGAAATACTGGAAAGAAAGCTTCAAATAAGGGAAGGAGTTCTGGGGGATATAGGTCTCAAAGTACTGTTACAGAAACTTATGATGTCTAAAGTGCACAGAAGCACTTAAGAAGGTAAGACTTGTATAGCTGTGGGAATTAATGAACTCAGTGTAGAAAGTGCTCATGAATTAAGCATAAGGCTGAAGGATAAAGTAGTGCACAATAAGAAAATATTTCAAGGCCTTCATAAAAACACAAGAGTGATTCCTGAGCATGAAACTGGATAAACTACTTTGACCAATCCATAACCTACATCTGTATCTCTTTCTGATAGTCAAAATGTCTATCACATTTAACATGGGAGAATAAAATAATTACAATTACCTCTGTATAATGGTGTTTAATGTGCAAAATGATGAAAAGAAGAAATAATATTGCTAAAGTTACAAGCATTAAAGCATAAAATAAAACCTTGATGCAGGCAAATGAATACATTCATTTATTATATTAAAATAGTATGAAATAAAAAAGAATCAGAGAGCTTCATAAAATTATATTTATTTGATATGAGGTGGATACATCTCAAGGAATTGAAAACATGATTCAAAGAACTTAGAAATTAACTAAATAAAAAGGAAGTAAAAAATTCAGTAAATTACACCATGACAATCACTGTTAAGTAACAAAAAATTGCAAAGGACATACAGTATTAGAAACAGCAGAAGGCCTATCTAACAAAAATGTCATTCTCTTGTGCAGGGTGGAGGTATAAATCAACCAAGTTCATGTATGTTGATGATGATGAGTGATATAAAGCAAAACATTTAGAAGGGCTGTGTGGAGACATTTGGGCTTGCTCTTAAAATAAGTGTTTCAGGTTAGTTTTAGGGGCAAGGTCACATTTGAACAACCTGAAAAACTTGAATACAAAAACCTGGAGGAAATGAAGTTCAGGCAAATGGAATTGTAAAAACAAGTTTCCTCAGAATTAGGTACTTTATATAATTTTATGTTAATCTTTAAATCACTTTATTATATTAAAAGTTGTATGAAAATGCAATATCATGGATTTAATAATTTAATTCACACTGATATCTTTTTCATTTTTAGAAGGATTTATACTGCATAATAAAAATGAAGTTAATAAAAATTAAGGCCTAATCCATTGCCAGAGCTTAACATATACATTTATATCTCATATCATTAAATTTCTTATATGATGTTAAACATGTTTGTATGTATTTTCTAAGATATTTTAAGTGACAGAGCAAAGACGTTTATTCTTTGAACTAATGTCAATGTGTAGTGTATCATTTTAGAAACATATATTTTTTGTATTGATAAAATCCTCTTGTTGTTTTGAACCAGAAGATAATTGGAACATTGCTCCTTTGGGATGAGATGGCTACATCTTGTGGACTTGAAAACACGATTCCAAAAACTTAGAAATTAACTTTAAAAAATGGAAGTAAAAAATTTCAGTAAACCACACCATACCAAGCACTGTTAAGGAACAAAAAATTGTAAAGGAATGATAGGAAAAAACTCAATTTGAAATAAGAAAGCATAGTTTGAGAAAAACTAGCAGACTTAAAAAGTGCTAACCTATAATTGTCAAATTGTGAAAAACTTAACTCTTACAAATATGAAATAAATACATGGAGAAAATTCATTTACTATTTCATTAATAGAAGAATCAGTAAGTTGATTACACTGATTCAAAAAACATGTAAATAACAGAGGTTTATGGAATTTCAATAGGAAAGGAACAACAAAATAAGCATTTCTCTACTTTTAATTTTTTATTGTACCCCAAAAGAACTGAAAGCAGGATTCAGACAGCTTTTGTACAGCAATGTCCTTCTCAGCATTATAATTAACAGCCAAAAGGCTGAAGCAACCCAAGTGTCCATCAACAGATGAATGGATCCACAAAATGGGGGTATACACACTATGGAATATTATTGAGTCATAAAAACAAGTGAAGCACTGGTACATGCTACAAGATGGATGAACCTTGAAGATACCATGTTGGGTGAAATAAGCCAGACACAAAATTATAAATATTGTGTGATTTCTCTTATATTAAATACTTAGAATAAACAAATTCATAGAGAAAGAAAGCAGAATAGTGGTTACCAGGGGTGAGGGCAGATTGGAATGAGGAGTTAATTGCAAAATAATTAGGAGTTCTGGTTTGGAGTGATTAAAATAGTCTGGAAATAGATAATGTTGAAAGTGTCACAGTATTGTCAATGTACTCAATGTCAAAGAATTGTCCATTTAAAATGGTTAGAATGTTTTTATGTTACATATATTTCACCACAAATAAAAATGACAATATATTTTTAAAACCATGTATTTGATGTGGCCAAAAATTATTGTGAATCATAAGCACATAGTCAAATCCAAATATCATTAGTGTAAAGTTTACTGAATTTTCATGACCTGAATATAACCCTGTAAATTGAACCAAGTCTTGGAAGCAGAACATTGCCAATACCACAGAACACTACATTATGTTTTCTTGTTTTCACTATCTTCCCTATAAATGTTACTTCCCTTCTGTAGCAAACATTAATTTATATAGTAGGTAAAGTCGGGTTATTTTAATATAAATACATAAAAACCCACCATTTCCACCTGCTAGTTATATGAATTTTACAAACATCTGCAATTACACAACCACAAAAAAGTTACAATTTTCAAAATTGGCCTGCATATTTTCACTTCCTTTCACAGTGCTACTTGGTATCTTCCTAATTACTGTTTTGTCTTTGACCCTTTCCAGTAGATATTTTTGGATGTGTTCCATAGACTGTTGTAAAGAGACAATGGTGAGGCACTGAAAGAGGGAGAGAAAGAGAATGGGAGAGAAAAGGTGGGATAGTAAGAAAAAGAATGAGTAATTTTTTGTAACAAATATAATTTTGTTATCATCAAAACACACTATTATACATTTCTATTATTAATTGATACTTTATAGCCAATCAAACTAAATTGGAAATTATGATAAAATTTGTTTTGTGCATGAATGCTTTTATAAGACCTAGGCAAATTGTTTGAATTTATCTTCCTGATTGAATACCACATAAGTTTTGATCCTGCAGCTATATTTTATTCACTTTTGGAAAGAAACATTAGAAAGCGTTCCTTCAGTAGCTTTGATTAAGCAATAATATGTCTGAAAATTTTGGATTAATTTCCTAGTTATAATTTTATAGCATAATCTAAGAAATTAAAAAAATTAAAATTAATTTAATTTTTGAATGCTCTCCTAATATCATTATTTCCTCTTCTCTGAAGTATATATCAAACATGTTGAATTAACAAATTTTAATCAGACTTGCATTTTCTCTATCATTAATTTCCTAATTCTTCTCCTTTTATTTCAAAGTCTAGTGCTTCCAAACCTTAAATGAAGAGCTCAGCTATATTTTGTACAAACTCTACTGGATTATACACAATGAGGAACACTGTAACTCATTCTAGGAGATCAGCATAACTCCATTTTTTACAAAGGTATAAGCAACATTGTGGCCCATCATTTCATATACTTAGTTTATAAAATCCTGGACAATATCAATATATGATTAATAAAAACTTTAAAAGATAACATCTAATCATTTCTTTGAATTTGCCTATTCTAAATATTTCTTATTGCAAATAGTCCTAATTGAGATTGATAAATTGGTCAGACTAAGATCACCCTATTTCTATTTAAAGGACAGAGGGGGGGAAAAAGAGGGAGAAAGGTAGAAAGGAAGGAAGAATCTTGAATGACTCTAAAAATACTTCAGAGCTGTGAGTCTTTGGGTGAGTTTGTACCAACAGAGCTAGGTACACAAATTATATTAAAATTTTAAAACAAAAAGGAGTAACACCCATACCACTCTCATCCAAAATAGCTTAAAATACCAAGAGCCCTTATAAATATTACACTCCTTATTAGGTAGAATACAGTCCTTTACCTCAATAAGGAAACACTAAATTTACAGTATAGAGACATCAGTGCATGGTATAAAATTTGTGAATGAATATCAAATCGCCATTAAACAGCTTGTGGTGATCTTTGAAGATTTTCTTTTTTATATGTGATTCTTCACTGTAATTTTACCCCATAATGCCAGATTTTCAAGTACATGGGCAATGTCCTATGGGGTGAGCTACATGATTTGCATTGCATCTGTGTCATGGAACAGGGGCCTGTGGAGAGAGGTATGGGGATGGCTCATCTTTTTTCCATCCTCAAACATAGTTTTCCCTCCTTACCTGTGATATGTAAAATTTGTAACATGGATTACCGATCAGGATGAATGCTTCCCTTAATGCTTTTAGGTATATTATGAGAAGGGAAAGGGGAGACCCAATCCCAGACCTATGGAATGTTTAAGGCTTGGCAAGATCACCAATACTGAAAATTAGCATATACTCACTTGACATAATTCACCTAAAGACTGACCTTCCCTGAAGCTTTAATTTTGCTGATATGAAATTCAGTTTTTCCCTCATTAAAAATATATTCAAGGCACTTCTAATTCTTGAATCTCACTGTCCATATGGAAACATGTGCAAATTTAATTCAAAAATAGTAGATTATTAGGCATTCTATTACTACACTCTGATGAATATGTTAGCCTAAACCTAAATGTTTGATATTTTATTTAGACTTTGCCATCAACTTACTATTACAAATATCCCTGTTACAGAAATATTGGGT
>JAQZBX010066181.1:0-16160 GCA_029593785.1 Cabassous unicinctus
ACAAAAGGCATGTTCAGATCCTAACCCCTGGATCTGTGGGTGTACAAAAAGTAAATAAGACTTGTAGATATTAACCTCATCTTAAGATGTTATTTTTAGTTAAATTGTGGCCATCTGAATCAGGATGGGTCTTCATCCTATTACTTGAGGCCATATAGAGTAGGTCACAAGAGAAGCTGGAAGTCTGCAGGGACCCAGAAGAGAAAGGAGAGGCCATGGATGCATGATGGGAAAGCTAAGCAGCCCCACGGATTGCCAGCCTACCAGAATACTACCTATCCTGGAAGGAGCAAGCCTTATAGCCTCTGAAACTGTGAGACAAGAAATGACCATTATTTAAGCCAACCCATAGTGTGGTATTTGTCATAGCAACCAGGAAGCTAAGATAAGCACAAATTTCTATTCTTTTTTGGTAAGGAGTCCCTGCTAACATTCAACCATGTAACCCTGCACTAAGAAAATATGTTCCCTTGTTAAAGAATGGACATAGACAACACCCCAGGACAGCCAAAGCTAAAAATATTATTTGCCTTAGCAATGCCATCTAAGGGCACTGGTTCCGTGGAAAATGTGTGCGGACCTGCATGCACATATATTAACTCTCCCAGAAAACTGCAGAAACATTGAATACCCATTCAAGGAGCAAAAAAGGAAACTGCTAGACTAATTAATGATACACCTCTCAAGTTTACTAGTACTTTGGAGGTGGGCTATTTTTAATTTGTTGGGTCTTCTTACATCTGGCAGAAGTTATGCTGAACATTCTTTCACCTGTTCAGAGAGGGGGACAATAGAGGAATAAGAAACAAAATCTATATTACCACCAGGGGGAAAAAAGAAAAGGAAAACTAGTGGTCTGAGGAGATATGGTAAAAAAGAATTTGGACAACTGGTATAAAATTTGAAGATCTGATAAAAAATTTATGAAATTTTGTAGCCATCTTTCCTAAAAAGGAACAAATTTTTGAGGAAATGTGATAATGCACTTTGCCCTTCACCACCCTGATAGTTTACATACACTGAAAAATCTGCTCTCCTAATTTTGATCTTCATCTTCAAGATTGTAACAGCCCCTGAGGACTTTTTTTAATGTATAAAGTTATTATGCCCCTCTGTATCAGGTCTGCTGTAAATGTTCATTATAGCCACTGCTGCTTAATTTAGCAGATGGTTGGAGCTGTACAATTCTTCTCAAAGGAATTTAATATGTTTATGTCATTTCCCAAGTTGATTTAAAAGAAGAAATTCAAGATTCAGTAATGTTTTAGTTTCAGTGTTAGTTTAGAATCACTGCCATAAATGTTTTCTTATTTCCACTTCTTAAATTGTGAATATCTGTGATGTACTGGGGTTGGTTTTCCATTTTGTTAGCTCTTTATTCTTCACTGAGGAGTAAAGATGAATAAATCATTGTTCCAAAATACCAGGTTTTGCTACTGGATTTATCAGAGATCCAAAAAAAAAAAAGATAAGGACTTTACCATTATATTTGCCCAGAAGTGTTTCTCATCTGTTGTCAGCAAATACAAGGTGTATAGAAATTATTTTTTTCACCAAACATCTGGTACATGTTACTTCTTTCCCTGATTAATACCTTGGGCTGCTCTTAAGATATCAGTGATCAAATATAATTAGCAAGAAACAGAGCAGCTTCATCTCAAAAATCCTCAGAGGCTCCTACTTAACCAGAATGCCATCTATATTCTTTCTTTAATGGATATTCAATT
Organism: Cabassous unicinctus; assembly: GCA_029593785.1. Classification (NCBI taxonomy): domain Eukaryota; kingdom Metazoa; phylum Chordata; class Mammalia; order Cingulata; family Chlamyphoridae; genus Cabassous; species Cabassous unicinctus. The sequence continues at coordinate 1,728 of JAQZBX010066181.1, forward strand.
GAACGAGGACTGTTTTAGCAGGATCACACATTTTGAAACTAAAAAGGGAGAGATTGTTCATAGTTCCGATCTGTCTCTAAGTAACAGGGTCACTTCTCTCCACCCTAGGGGCTCTTCCAAAAAGGTAGTTTTTCTAAACCAAGATTTCACTATTCATAAGTGCTTATTCTTATATGCTATTCAACCTTTTTGAACTTCCAAATTCTATGCCTTCCCAACCTCCTACTGTTCCTGTTGAACTTTACTTTGGACACCACAGGAAGCAAAGGGAGAGTAATATTTGAGGGTATTCATAGATGGTTGACTTAGACAAAGAAGCTCATTACTATGCCCCTATGTTTCATATACAGAAGCTTTCTTCTAAGGAAGTAAAGGATCTTAATTTCAAATAGGAAGTAAGCTTTGCAATTCCCCTGTGAAGCGGGCAAATTATATTAACATGACAGACAACTTCTCAGGAGTGCTGAGATTGTAATGGAAAGCAGTGAGGAGACCTGGGTTTGTGTCTGCCACTTGCTAGCACTTTAGATCCTTGTATTTTAATATCCTCTTCACAACCACTGAGTATAGTCATAAAGATTAACGGAATCACATGTATGTATGTGGAAGTTCTCTATGAAGGGTAACATTCAGCTTGTGTACCAGGTATTTTTTTAAACATTATTATCATCGGTAACCTCTCCCTTCTCTGCAGTGAAGTTGAGAAAGGAGTGATAAGATGACATCTGCAGGCACCCTTGTGCCCTGCCTCAGACTCGTTTCACCTCTGTGGCTTCCTACCTTGACAACCCCAAAGGAGATAAAGGAATGATGTATTCTCCTCTCTGTGCAGGGTCAGCTAAATGCCTTTTACCCTAATCATGATGATGGCAGCTACCGCGCAGTGATAAACAGTAGCCACGCCCTGCTGAGAAAGACTTGAAGCTGGCTTCCTAAGAGAAAAGTTCCTTCAGCCTGCAGAGGTGAAAAAGCACATGTTTCATTGTCAAACTCATTTCATAATCACTATGTATGTACTTATCTATCAGCTGTTAAATCCTGAGCAGTTAATCCTGGTAATTCTTATAATCTTGGTCCCCCATGCCCACCCCATTCCGTTAAATTAGAATTCAGCTACCTTTCAGGATGTTGGAGTTAAGTGAGAAAACATAGGGAAGCTTCTAACAGTTGCAATCACTTAATATGTCTTCAAGAAATGGCATCCCATCCCCAATTCTTTTTCTGTTCTGTTGGCAGAAATAAGAAGCCATCAGGATCATCTATTGCAGACCCCACATATCTCCCCTTGAAGATGCACTCTCTACCCCCCCACCCCCCAAAACAGCATCTCCCTTTGAAAAAGTGTTCTGTTTTTCTTCCTGTAAAGTTCAACGACAGTCATTTGGTAAGTTATCCTTTTGTCATAGTTTATAGGGACCCAAAGTAGCTTTCCAATTAAATCCTCATTATAGAATTATTATCGTTCTTTGCACAACAGATGTGGGGGAGAAAGAGCGAGAGAGATCATTCCTAATTTTCTTTTATGCTGTAGCATTTGGTTTAAGACTTTGTATCCAACTTAGTTTCATATGAAACCAAGGAAAGCTTTTCATCTGTAACCCATTCTTTTATGAGGACTTACAAACTTTTACAGTCAATTTTGCCATCGGCTTGCATTTCTTTTACTTGGGTTCCCTAGTGGGTATGCAGAGAATAAAATCAGTTGTGTGAGTCAGAGATAAATTCTTGCAAACACTGATAAAAGCATTGTGGTTATTAAAATTCCTCATGATAAACGAGTCAATTCAAAGAATCAGAACTTTTGAACTATATGAAACCTTAAAGATCATTTACTTCAATACTTTATTTTTGAACAGCTACCATTATAGAACATTTTCAAATGACATGGAGTATTCTGCCAAAGAGCATTAAAAATATTATATTGATGAACTTCCATTATCTCCATTTAAGGGATGAAAAAACTGAGGCTCTGATAGAGAAACGAGCTCTATAGAGAAATGTGTCAGGCCCTTTCCCTTTCCTCTAGGGTGCTGGCTTTTGCTCTTCTCGTCCCTTATTTGCATGATGGCTGCTCACACCTCCAGATTTCACTTCCATATTCAAAGAGTTAAAATGCCTACCTGTTATGAAGAAAGCAAAGGCTTTCCAGAATTCCCCTTAGCAGACTTCCATTTGTCTTTCATCATCATGTGGTCATTGCCAGCTGGATCGGAGCCTGGAAAAGCAAGAGAAGGAAGAATTGCTATTGGCTCAGACCAGGGGTCAGCAAACTTTTTCTCTAAAAGGCCAGATAGTAAATATTTTAGGCTTTGCAGGCCAAATGGTCTCTGTTGTAACCATTCTATCCTGCCATCGAAACACAAAAGCATTCATAGACAATGTGTAAACAATTGTCACTATGTTCCAATAAATTATTTATGGACACTGAGATTTGAATTTTATAGAACTTTTTCATGTTATAAAATATTATTATTCTTTGAATTTTTTCAACCAGCCAAAAGTGTGAAAAACAGTCTGAGCTAAAAGGCCATACAAAAACAGAGGGTGGGCTGATTTGGCCCTTGGACCAATAGCTGAACTTTGGCTTAGACCATTGACAATCCATCACTTGGATCTGGGAAAATAGCTGCTACAAAGTGAGGATTCTAATTGTTAGCTCTAAGGGAGAAATGATGACTGGATAGGCAACTAACAATGCTGCAATAAAGGGTAGGTTTAATTTTCTACATGAAATAGGACTTATATAAAGTACTTTTTATATGGGTAGGGCATACTATTTTCATTTCTTTCTCCTTCCTCCAGTATAATCTGGCATCTTTTCTTATTCATAAAGGTATTTTCTCTGCTCCATTAGTGCAGCTGACATCCAGACTCTGATTCTTAGATAATTAATATTAGGAAAATCCTTTGGAGAGCTATCTACTTTTCCATCAATATAAGATTGCTGACCTCTTGTTGCCATGCTTTAAGGGAAAACTGGAGAGCCCTAAAATTATGAATCAGAAACTCTGTTCAGATTTCATAAATGATTCATAGTTTTCTTCCTGGGCTTACAGTATTGAGGGAAATGCAAATTAATTCCAGGGTGGAAAAAGATACTCTGCATTCTGCTTTGGCCCAATCCCATTTTATATTCTCCACTTAGAAGAGAAAAAAGAAATAGATTTTCAGCAAGCAAAAAACAGACGCCCTCTTTATACATTTAATTACAAAGGCAATTTCCTTTATAGCCTACTTACAGGAATACCCTAGAATGTTGCCAACAGAATCACAACTTGTTTATTCAAAGGTTATGTGTGAATGAAGCTTTTTTATATTAATCAAGTAATTTGCTGCCATTGCTGGGAAAGGGAAAATGTTAGCTTTATCCTGAAAAATGAAACAGCCCATTAATCAAGGTCACTCTATTGAAGACAATTATGAGAGAAAGGACAAACAGACCTTTCAGATAAGAAACGCCTAAACTGATGGAACTTTTAATAGGGTTTGGCATAGACTTCTGTACAGAAGGTGATGAAGTAAACTAACTTTAATCACCTTACAAATTATATATCTAGGGTATTATTGGATTCAAAGTTAGCATTTGTTATTAATTGAAAAAAACTTACTGAATTTAACAAATTCTTCTTGCAAATGGACTATTTTATTGGCATTCATTTATTATCTCCCCTTACATTTTAAAAGGTTAACTAGAATATGCATGTTCTTAAACATGTCTCATTTTTTTGTGTGTGTTACCAAAGCAGCACAACCCTTTGTAGGTTTGAAATTTGGTCTCCATCAATCAGAATTAAATTCTGCAGTAGGAGGCCTTTAAAACTATTTGTATAAATGTAGCCAAACAGTATAAGGTTGCAAGATAAGGGATGCATGAAAAATAATCCTGTTCTGAGGGAATACAGAACGGGTCTTTTTTTCTAGCATGATGAATTGCAAAAACCCATTGACCAAACACTAATGAATATTTAGGTTTTACAGGCCAAGCATTATCTGAAGAGGTTAATAACCTTAAAGCTACTTGTAGGAAAAGAAAGAAATGCTTCACAGTATTTTCTCTTATTTCCTTGATTCATTTGTAAACTCTATTGTTGGTTTTAAAAACTAACAATGAAAAAATGGTATGATAGAATTCTTAGCCCTAAAGAAGTTTTCAATGTTTCAAAATTATAGGTTATTATTATCTTTGAACATTCCCAATACTTCTCTTTAAGACCATATAGCAGTGGAAAAGATGCATATTAACAGCCAGAGTCCCCTATTAGGGGAGGAACTGTCTGGGATTAGAGCAGGAGTCCTATACTCAAATGCCTCTGGAGGCAAGGCCAGTAACGAAATGGCAGAAGTGGGAGTGCTGGAAACTGCAGCAGGCACGAAAATGAAGTCCTGACCTAGGCAGAGCAGGAGAACTTGCTGCCCCTCACTGTCGAGATGCACACATGTGATCCCTGGTTGCCAGATATTTTGTTTTTCCAGAGAAGCCAGAAACTCATATTTTAATTTGAAAACTCCAGATTTATAAATATTTTCTCACATTTTCCAAAACAGGTGTGGGAGCTGAATCAAGCCTGTAAGGTGGTCAGTTTATAGCCTTTGTTTTAGGAAAACACCTGGATAATCCACTTTAGATATAGTATGACAGGTCTGGAGAGGCCTTTGCCTTAGAAGTTAATAGGAGTTTGGAGATTGAAACCACAGAAAAGAGCACTGCCTGGGAGAGGGATAAAGGCTGTGGAGAGAGGTAACCAATGAGAAATTCCACTTGACAGGGGTCACAAGAGAAATTTTAAGAATTTTAAGAATGCTCAATAATCAATTTTAAGTTCTTTGTATGTATGTATGTATGTATGTATGTATGTTACATATACAAAGGTCTCATGTGAATGGTTTGGGGAGAAATCAGAAAAGGGTCTGTGTTTTCCAACTGGCAAATGGCAGAGCAAAAAGAAGAAAAATCCATGAGAACAGCAGAAGTAGGCTCAGATGCTCAGGATGAAAAAGCCTGATATTGTAACCAAGGGTTGAGAATTTAGAAATAATTATGATTACAAAATCATTATACAGATCCCTTATATTATAAAATAAGAAAAGGTTAATATCTGAAATTGCTGAAACTGGCTGGATTTAGCCTAGACCTGCTATTGTTATGGTCATTCTAAATAGGTCTTACCCCTGTTGATGGCTACTCTAGCCAGGGGTTCCTAACCAGGGGTCTGTGAGCTTGAAATTCAATTTTTTAAAAAAATTATTCTTTTTTTAAAAAAAATATTTATTTATTTATTTTATATTATTTTATTGTGTATTATTTAATAAATATATCACACACACACCAACACATCCCCACAAGAATAATGTTTTTTCAAATCAATGATATAATTTCTTCCATTGCTAGAATTACAATAAGTCTATAGTAGAATACCAGTAAGTCTACTTTAGTCCATAGTTCATTCCCTAATCCTGAGGATTCTGGGATGGTATGTTCATTCCACCTCTAATTGAGAAGGGACTGCGATCCCATGGGGTCAATGGATGGGACTCTCTTGCTAGCACTTGTAGACTCTCTTGGTTCCTTGGTATGGTAGTTGTCTATCATCACCTCCTTGTTAGTTGTTCTGGGTGAGTCTAATGAACTGGAGAGTAGGTGTTGCCACTCTGTTGAGATTCAGGGCCCAGGTGTCACATGTACAGCCCAAAGATTTAAGTCTCTTGGACATACATATACAAACTCTAGTACTAATTATAGGTTCAAATAGAAGGACAGAAGAGCCATGTGTAGGGAAACCACAACTGAGTCCAACTCTGTCACACTGGGGAGCATAAATTTCCAAGTAGGGCCCACTGGCAAGTCACCAAACTCCTGAGCTATCTGCCCTGACTATAGTGTCTGTATATCTCCAGACCCCTCAGGAGCCCTGCTATTTGAGGATAGTGTCTACTTTGGGAGTCAATGAGATCCTGCTGAAACGTGCATAAGTGTAACCTCCGGAATGATCTCGCAACTCACTTTGAAGTCTCTTAGCCATATAAACTCATTTGTCTCAACCTTTTCCCCCTTTTCGGTCAAGGTCTTTTTTCAGTTTCAGTGCTAGTTGGTGCTTGTTATTAATCTCTTGGTGCCAGGGAGGCTCATCCCCGGGAGTCATGTCCCACACTGGAGAGAAGGTAATGTATTTATATGCTGAGTTTGGCTTAACGAGAGGCCACATTTGAGCAACAAGAAGGCTTCCAGGAAGCAACTTTTTGGTACCCTATAATACTATGCTCAGTTTCAACTTCAAGAGTAAAGGTTCATACACACAGTCATCAATATCAAGGGCCCATCAATGGACCATCCTCCATCAGCAGTCATTGCTTCTGTACTTGGGGGATTCTTGCTGATCCATTAGAGAATGCAGTAGAGCTCCCCGGGATGGGAATTTGATATTTCTCTGGTTATTGTGTGACCACTGTGACGATGCACCATGAATATTTGAAGACATTTATATTACTTATATGTATGCCCAGGTGAGCTTCCTCTCATGTATCCCCCATCACTGACACCCCACACCAATGATCCTCCCCAGCCACAGTTGTAACCCTTCTGTGGTCCAAGACTTCTTTAAAAATAAAGCCAATAAAATAGCCAAATATAATTAATAAGAAAATGAAATAATAATGATAGTTTTAAAAATAAGAAATAAAATACAAAAAAGCAAAAAAAATTTGGGATAATAAAAAACAATGAAAAAATATTAAAAATTTTTTTTGACATTTTGCCTTTCATCACTATAAGAGCTGTTGTCCTATATGTACAGTGATACTTTCTTCCGTTTATTGCCCCAGTGTCTTACTTTTTTCATTTTGTCCTTAAAGAAGTTTTAGTTTCCAGAAAATCATGTACCAACTACAGGGGACTCCCATATACCCAACATCCTCCCCCTTATCCCCCTTCCACTATTAATAACATTTTATATGTGGATGGTATGTTTGTTACAACTGATGTACAAATATTAAAACATAGCTACCAATCATGGTCAATCTTTTACATTATGGTTTATATTTTGGACTATACCCTTTTATAAATTTTGACGCAATTCAACATGGCCTGTATCCATCACAGCAAGATCATGTAGAACACTTCCATTGCTCCCAAAGTGCCCCCTGTTCCATCTATTCTATTCCTTCCTTCTCCCTCCCCCACCTTGGGACGCACGGCAACCACCGGGCTTCACTCCTTTAAAGACAAGATTCATAGTTACTTGCAACAGCACTGAGGGCCTGACACACTGGTCTGTCCTCCCCTATTAGGCACCGCCCATGCTCTCAAGAGACCCCTACCCCTCTATTTGAGAATATAGCTGGCCTCCCCAGGATGGAAGTCCACCACCTTGCTGTTCATTATGTGGGTCTCCACCCACTGATATAACATACTATGGCAATATGAGCACTCACACACTCCCTAGCAGCCTGCCATAGGTGTACCCTGACCCTAATGCCCCCCACATCCAACACCCCAAACCAGCAACCCTCACTTGCCATATTGCTAAAAGAGCATTCCCAACATTGTAGTTTCAACCATGTACCTGCCAATCCCCAGTATTCACCTGCTCCCTCCCCCAACCCTCCCCCCAGTTCCATGGACAGTCTAACCCACCCTCCCCACCCTACCCCCCTACAAACCAGCACTGCCAACCCCAAGAGTATCATTATACCACTGTCATGCCCCTCCACTGTACAACTACATACTTCCACCTTATCATATATTTAGTGTGGACTTAGGGGTCTGTGGCTTTCACCTGACTGGCAAAGGGGCTGTGGAACAAACAAAGTGAAGAACCCCTGCTCTAGACTTAGGATCACCCTTGTGTGTACTTACTATTGTGATGGTAACCACTCCACCCTCCTGTTTAATATCCATATGGAAAACCTTGTGACCAACCTCTATTCTGTACTTTCCTATCCCAGAACTTGATCTCTGATATAATTGTAACTTTGTGACTCACCCTGGTTTCGTTACCACCCTTATCTTGTTCAGCCCCTTAATGTTTATTAATGAAAGAACTTGTGTTCAGCTCCACTCCAATTATTCATTAGCACCCCAGTGTTATAAAATATTAGCATTTCTGCAGATCAAGAAGGCAGTTTTAGACCATTAGGCCACTGTGTTCCTTTGTTTGCACAACTAAATAAACTCTTTCTCTCTTTGAAACCCTGGTGTCTCAGGAATTGGCTTTTAAGATGCATTGAGAGAAAAGAATCTGCTTTTGCTTGGTATCAGAATTGACAAAGCTGGAGCTCAGCACCAGATATCCTATAGAACATGGGATGGCCCCAAATCAGACTAAGCACAGCTGATACCTGGATTGCTAGAAAAAGGTTCAAAGAGGGGCATCATTTTAAAGAGAAGCAGTTAACCCCAACACCCTTATGAATGGTAAACAAAGAAAAATAACAAGGTGATTGGACTAAAACTAAATTCTTTTTGTGAGCACATGTTTCCTTAAATTGAGTGATCCTCTCTTCCTACCCTGTTCATTTCCTGACCATCTTGCCACTTAGGGATGTAGTTGGAATCCATTTTCAGTCTTGAATGATTTTCAGATGGAAACACTCCTGAATTGAACCTGGTCCTCAAAGACCAGAGAATGAGAAAGTAGGCAAGAGTCCCTTGTTTCGTTGATTGTGTCCGTACCCATCAATACCAGCCCTGTGTTAAGATTAAAGCCATAAGATTAGGAGTATTTGTTTTTTTGGTTTTTTTTTACTGAATGTGATCTTGGACAAATCATATGGCTATTAGCTTCTGAATTCTTATCTGGAATTTGGACTTTAAGGATAATGAAACTTCTCCTGTCTACCAAATTGTTCTGAAAAACTATAAAAGATATGAAGCCTTTTGAAAACTATAAAATCCTTTGCATGCAAAAAATATATATAACATGAGCAAATCTCCTGGGGAATGAAAGAACAAAATCAATAAAACCCTGTTCATACTGATTTATATCTATGGGAACAAAAAAACTCTGCCCTGAAATTCCAGGGATCAACTTGAATGGAGTTGCCATGTAGTGGAATAAAATATCAAAGAAGAAAGATGATATAATTGGGGTGTTCCAGTAGTCACCTCATTCTCATCAGAGCTCAGGATTAGAGAGTGTGGTGCTTCCTGTATTTAGAGAATTGATTTTGTTTGATCAATGGCTAATGTCTCTAACACTAAATATATTTAAAACTAAGATATTTAAACGTCAATTTGATAATTTCTCTTATCCTGTATACAGAGAGCTGCAAATCTATATTTGTCATATCTATTCTTTCTCTGACTGATATTTCTTTTCCAGAATAAGGACAGAACACTGCCCTTACATAAAAGATTGATTCTCTGAACCACAGCAGCAGCTTGATTGTGACAGGCAAAGGAGAATGTGAAAAGAGATGTGCCAAGGTGTTTATCACAGTACCCTAGGAGATGTCTGCCCTCATCTTTTGACTCTTGCTTGTCTGGATTTAAATCACTCATCTAAGAATGAAAGTCTTGGTCTCCCTTTATTTCCTGTGTTTCAAAAGATTTCAAATTATGCTGCATTCCTCCTAATGTCTTCCTCAGGAGGTCAAATATACCAAAATTTGTTCAGACTTATGCTCACCTGTGGACTTCACAACCACACTGTGAATGTGTGTGTGTGTGCACACATGTGTGTGACAGAGGAGGTAGACAAAGTTGAAAGGGAATCCAATACATTAGCTAATAATCATAATGACTTGTAGCAAATATATTTACTGTTGTTACATTGCAGTAGGAAAATGACATGCTGTTCATATTTTACAATTATCCTCTGGCATATAAAGGGTTTTCATGCAGCTAGTGTGCTCCAAAAACCTTTAATTTCACACAGAGTAGCCTCAGGGAAATAAAGAAAAAGAAAATGTAACCAATTTCTTCTGAAGGATCACATCCAAATTCACTATTTTTTATTGGCATCTTACACATTGTACCTACCAGCAATAGGTAAATGAACTTGGGATCACTGAAGCACCATGATCAGGCCAGTAGAAATAGCCAAGCAGTGTCATCAGAGGACAAGAATGATCTGTGGAAATGGGTTAGTCTATCCTATAGCTGCTGTGTGCAACTTTTACTTAAACCAGCTGCATTTGGCTAAGTATGATTCATAAATTTATCCTAAAATGAAGATTTCATGTCTTAATATTAAATTAATCAGATAAGAATTTCAGGTAGTAATATCTTCCATGAGAACCATTTGCAAATAATCCAGAATCAAATCTTTTCTGATAAGTTTCATGCCTACCGTTCACTCCAAAGACAAGCATTCACGAGCTCTGGCTGGTTAGTATTGGGGTCTGTATGGCAATAGCCTGCAGCTAGTACATTTTACATACACATCAGATCCACTGTTAGTGTATAAGTTTAGCTATGTTATCTAACTGGCCCAAACCACAGCTTCTTCATTTGTAAATCACAGAAGTCAAATATAATGTTCTCTATTTTCCTCTGTTATTCTGATTATGGATTGTAAGAATATATACTTTGTGGTCACTTGAGAAATAGCAGATTAATTCATCTTCAGCAGCACTCAAAGAGCAAAATGATGGAACAAATACAAATCAAAACAATGGTTCTGTAAGCAGAAATGACAACAGATTAACCAGTAAAACACCTTGGCTCCTGTTATAGAAAGAGATTGCTGGTATATCCACATTTTATAAACCACATCAACAGGGTAATGGGAAAGAGTTAGACCCAATGGGATAAAATAAAACCTAAAAAAGATGTGCTTGTCCATTGTCTCTATGCAAAATTATTAAAATTTAATGGAATTTTATGTAGTAATTTATGTAGTGACATCAAAATATTTGGTGATAGAGGACTTTTTTTAAACTATACTTTGAAGACATCATAATCCCAGTGAAGTTTCCCAGACTGTCAGTATAATAAAGTCAAGGAAAAGGCACATGTAAAGCTTAGTAGTGTATTGCATAGGAAGCATAAAATGTCCACAGACATTAAGAATAATAATATATTTAAAATAATACAAAAAAAATAAAAATAACTGAAAACCCACTGAGATTATTAATTGGCCCCATGTAATAAATTGATGTCTGCAGAATTAAAAAGCTAATTGAGGTTTGTGTCAATAAGGCCATTATTTGCTAAATGCGATTAGAAAAAGGGCCCCCATTAAAATCAAAGGCAGGATGTCAGTGGTGGGGGGATGTGTGGGGAAGGTTGCACCTGGGCATGCCTCTATGGAATAGGAATGTGTGACTGTTTTTATGGGGTATTATCTCAGTGGGGGGAGACGCACACAATAACTAACAAAATATTAAATTCCCATCCTGGGGAGTCCTACTACGATTTCAAATAGAGTGGCAAGAATCTCTAGAGTACATTAGCAGTGTCTAATAAAAAGAAAACAGAACAATATGCCAAGCCTTTGATATTAATGCTTCTACTTATGAACCTTATTCTTGTAAAATTGAAACTTAGCCTAATAATAACTATTGCCTAAGAGTAACCTCCTAAAAACCAAATTCTTACTCAAATGTGGCCTCTCTCTAAGCCAAACTTAGCAAATAAACTCACTATCTTACCCCCAGTGTGGGACATGACTCCCGGGAATAAGTCTCCCTGTCACCAAGGAATTAATACCAAGCATCAACCAGGGATACATTTGGAAAAAGACCTTGACCAAAAGGGGGAAACATTAAATGCAAAAGAGTTTTTATGGCTAAGAGATCTCAAAGTGAGTGACGAGATCATTTCAGTGGTTACACTTATATATATCTCAGGCAGATCTCACTAACTGCCCTAGTAAACAAAGCCTCAAGTGAGGGTTCACCTGAGGACTCTAGAAACATCCTGACACTTTAGGCAGGGCACACAACCCCATGAAATCAGCACACTGTCGGTGTGCCTTACCTTGGAATATATGATAACCTATTTCCCCAATGTAACAGAGTTAGACTCATTTATAATTTTCTTACATGTGATTTTTCTGCCCCTTTTACTTGAACCTATAATTAGCACTATACCCATGAAATATATGTCCCAGAGTCTTAAATCTTCAGTTTATTCATTTGCTGGCTGAGCCCTGAAACTCAGCAGAGTTATGGCTACACCCACTCTCCAGTTCATCAGACTCTCCTAGGACAACTAACAAAATGATGATGATGGACAACCCCCATCCCAAAAAACAAAGAGTATCTACACCTGCAATTAAAACAGTTCCTTCCATTTATCTCATAAAATCTAAACTCTCTCTCAATCTGAAGCAGAGTGGGCATCACCATCCCCAAATCTTCAAGATTGAGGAATGAACAAACATGAGAAGGAAATGCAACAATGGACCAAAGTAGACTTAACATTATTGTAGTAATGGAAGAATTCTAAACATTGATATAAAGATAGTGGTTGCCAGAAATTCTGAGGGGATGGGAAAGGAAGATTAGGTGGAACATAGGGCATTTTTAGGGTATGGGGATTGTTCTACATGATATTGCAATGATAGATACAGGCCAATATACATTTTGTCAAAACCCATGAAACATGGAGCAAAGTGTAAACCATAGTGTAACCATAATTGGTTAGTGCAATGCTTCAATATTTGTTCAATTGTAACAAATGTACCACCTTAATGTAAGATGTTACTAATAGGGGAAAATGGGGGGGGGGAGGTATATGTATGGGAATCCCCTGTATGTTTGATGTAACTTATCTGTAATCTAAAACATCTTTAATACTAAAGTTTATTATATGAAAAAAAAAATCAAAGGGAATCATTTCTTTCCATGCTTCACACACATATCTCCCCTTTCTCTGGTGCCAATTATGATTTTCTGATAATAAATGACCTTTTACACTAAAGGAGAAGACTGTCTGGCTGAAAAAGAGGCCCTTTAATTCCTTTGTAACATTTTTCATTTTGGATGGAACAAATCAAGTTGAATGATTTCTTCCTCAATCAAGAACTAGATGTGTTTCCTAACTTTTTAGTGAGAACTGTCATTATGGAACTGAAAATATCAAATGAAAACAGTCCTTGAAATTATAAATTCTTAACTTTTTAGAAAGTTATTTTCAAAAAATATTATCAAAGCTATCATGAGCAAACAGTAAATGACATTTTCATTTATAGTATATTTCATGGTCTTCTATTCAATAATATGCTAGGCTAGAAAACAATGTCAAATAAGAAAGACTTGGTCCCTGCCATCATTGGCTTCAGAATATATAGGACTTCAAGTTAAACCTAGATCTTGATTTAAAATCCTAGGAAAGAATTTATGCAATTATTTTATATTCAATGGCCTCTTAATAACTGATGTTTCTATAGCTTATAGCATAACTGTCACTAACTAGTTTTGAAATCTTGGTCAGCTCACTTAACTTGTGGACTTTATGTTCCTCAGGTGGAAAGTAAATGGGTTTATCTATGTGATCACTGAAGTCTTTTTGGCTTTCATGATTGAAATTTTTAAAGAGTTACTTCCTTTATTCCTCTGATCATCTACAGTAAATGAGAGAGAGAAGGTAAGTGATTTATAGGAGATGAAATAGCTAGAGAAATGCCAAGGGGATTTAGAAACCTGATCTGCAGACTCCTGGTTCAGTGACCGAGTGTCCACATAGCTTGTTCATCCCGGATCTCAGTGAGTGCAGGATAACTTGGGGACAGACTTGCTGCTTCGTGGCTTTGCAACCCTGAGTACATTACTTCACACCTCTGGGCCCTGGTTGCCTCATCTGTAAAACTGGAACATAACCTCACATATCCACAGGATGTTTAGCAGAAAATGAAGTCCTCATAGCTAAATTTTGTCATATAATAAATTAATCAGGTAATATATAATCATGTTATTATATAGAAATTTTACTAAGCTATCAAACTCTCCATCTGCCAGTGCACTCCTTGTATAGGACCCTGTGCTTCCCTACAACTGACTCCTAACCATATTATATTGTATGATTTCACTTATAGGAAATATCTACATATGCAAATTCAGAGTCAGAAAGTAGATTACATGTTACCAGGGGCTGGGGGTTAGGGGAGGTCTGAGATGGAAAGTGATTGCTACATGCATACAGAATTTCTGTTTGAGGTAAAAGATTTGATAATGGATGGTGGTGATGGTAGCATAATATTGCAAAAGTAATTGGTATTCCTGAATTGTATACATGAAAGTGGTTATAATCAGAAATTTTGTGTTATACATAATAAAATTTTTAAAAAATTAAAAAAAGACCTGTCATCTTATTGAACATGGCATAGCTAGTGATATCTGCAATTCTTATTAATTACTATAATTAGTAGTAATTAAGTAATGATCAGTGGTTATTATTGATTATACATTATTAATCACAATGTGTCTCTATTTGGGTCTCAAACTTATTTTGCCTTTATCCCTCTCTTAGTTTTGTTAAAATCCAAGTCCTGT
>JAQZBX010066182.1:0-16158 GCA_029593785.1 Cabassous unicinctus
AAGAAAAAAGAAGGAAATGTAAGCAAAAACAGCAACAGAGAAAGGCCTACACCAAACCAATTGTCCTAGGTTGGTGGGGCTTCCCCACAAGCATCAGTTGAGGTCATTGGAAAGCTAGAAACAATCCTAAACCCAAGGGTATCCCCATGGAACCAGATAAACCATGGGAAATCTAAGAGAAGAAACAAACTGGGGGAAAATATTTGCAGCATGTATGATAACAGGTTATTATCTCTAATATCCAAAGAATTCTTACAAGTCAATAAGAAAAATGAAGAAAACAACTACTTAACAGAAAATAACAACCCCCCCAGTTTATGGATAATAAGTATAACTGGTCAATAAATTTATGAAAAAGATGCTCAAATTCTTCATTAATAAACAATTGCAAGTTAAAACATAGGATTAATTTTTGCCTATCAAATTGGTAAATATATAAAACTTTAATACTATCTATTGTTGGTGAGGGAATGAGGAAAATGAAATGATTGTACACTGTTGATGGGAATATCAGTTATTAATACACTGGTAAATCTGGAAGACAATGTGGTGATATCTTTGAGATAAAAAATGTTCACATACTTGAGTTTGCAATTCCCTTCTGGAATTTGGAAGCTTACAAAATCTGTGGAGTCAGACTGAAGACTGGAGGGGTGGGGAGGAATCAATGAATGAGAAATTCCTGATCACGGGAGGGCCAAAACAAAGAGGATAATAAATACACAGTTTTAAAGTTGTTTGCTGTTTTATGTTGTGATGGAAGCACCTCTGTTAGCCCTAAACCTCTGACAGCAGCATTTGTTTGGAGAACCTAAGGCAAGGGGCTTATTGTAGCTTGGGGCAGGGTGGAGATCAGGCACCAGAAGACCAATATAGGATTAGGAATTCAGAGGAAAGAGGAAATCAGGACTAGAGATAACAAGAAGAACCAGCCTCCTGCCCCACCCTCCCACCTCTCCATGCCCGACTCCCCTCAGCAGCCCCCTCTACTAGAGTTACGAAATCCATAGAAATAGTTGGGTGGGCACCGAGGCCTCCAACGCGTCGTTGGTAGGGGTCTAAGCAAAGTTTCTCTAAATATGAAAGGAAAGATTTACCCCAGCAGGCTGGAGGGCTTGGCGTAGCCAGTCAACCGACTCCTGGGATTCCCATGGATCATTTGGTTCCTCCCTGATTCAGATAGTGGTTTTACCCTACTCACCTGGTTATTTTGTATGTTTTGGATTTCCCACAGTTAAGACATTCCCATCAGGTCCACTGATCTCTGATTCTTACTTAAGGACCAAAAGGTCACCTCCAGTTTCAGCTTCACTGGTTTTTTCCATAGAAGAGATGAATCCAGCTCTAGACCCTTAACCATCAGCCTTCTGAATACACAACGTGTAAGAGGGGCAGATGCCAGTCTGTGAACTGTTTGTTATTGAATTAAAAACACCCTGCTAAAATCCATCTCTTCTCTAAAGTTAGGCCTGGTTGCTGAAGGGAGGGCATCTCTTAAGATTTTGTAAATCAGTAGTTCTCCAAGCTGGCTCATTCTGAGAGTAGCTGGAAAACTGGGAAAAGGAAAAAAAATACGTGAAAGAAAATAAAATTGGGGGCCCCTTTCCCTGGGAGATTCTGATTCAGGCAGTTGGGTCGGGGCCCAGGAATCAGTATTTTTTTTTTTTTTTAAAGCTTTCCATCTGATTCTGTTTCACAGCCGGATCTGAGAACCGCTTGGGGTGGCCAGAATGATCTTTGGGCAGGGAAAGGAGACAACAAGAAAACAGCAACAGTGCTGGTGTCATATGAGAACACTTGGCTCCTGGAATGCGTTTACTCCCATTCCTGGCCTAGTTTGTGGTGCCTGCTTTTCCTTCATTTCCTCTCCAGGGTCTCTGGCTTCCTGTGCCCCAGCAAACTACTTTCCTGCTTGTTCCATATTGATTTCCTTTCTCTGCATCCTCACACTTGGCCTCTCCTCTGCCAAACCCTCCAGCATAAGGAAATGGTGACCTGGTTACACTCACCAGGGCTGCTTGAGATGCTTTAAAAAAAAAGCCCTTTCAAAACACACCACTGAAATATTCCAAGACCCAAGCAACATTGGCCCATCCTGGTTTTCGTTTTGTCCCACAGTGACCTGGACTGTGCTTTCTCTACAGTCAGACTGTGGCCATATGTCGTTCAGATTGCCCATTGCAATATACATTTAAATCCTACCATCATAAGGAAAAAGACAGTCTTCCAAACTAAAATCTGCAACGAGGAGGATCAAAAAGGGTGGCCCTGTGCTTAAAAGGATGGTGAAAACAGGCTATTCATACAGGAGGAAAACAGCGTGGGAAAGGGACAAAGAGCACGGAGGACAAAGAACCCCCTGGTGAGGAAAGTCAGAAGACACAGATGGCGACACGAGACTGCCATGAGCCCCGCATCTCGCAGCTCCAGAGGCCGTAGAGCTTCTGTGCTAATGACAAGGGTGCACTCATGTATTACGGTGGTAATTAACAACAACAAAGTCTAAGAGGTCCAAGTTCTTTGTTTTTTTGGCTGAGAATTTTATCTCATTTAACAACTGAGGCATTTTAAAAATCTAGTAAACACTCCAGAGTTCATGCCCTAATGGAGAGAGATTATAAAACAAGGTCCTCTTTAAGCATGGCATTGAAAACATAAAATATACCTAACATACTTGGAATGTACACTGCCTGTTCACAGATAGGATGCTGGAAAACAGTGCCAACAATAGGGAGTCCGGAAGAAAGTGTTCACTGAGAATCAACCAAGTGAATTTGCTACTCATTACACAAATGATTTATATTAGTGCAAATGCAAATTTGTCCTTCATTTCCAAAACAAAGAGGAAAGTTTTAGGTAAGATGGAGAATTATTTTTTATTTTTTTTTTACAAAAATGGGACTGTAACATTTTCCCAGTAATTCCCAAGTGTTTCCCTCAGAACTTTTGAGTACAGGCTGTTAATTTATGGAAAGACTCATAAGGATTTTCAGAAATATTAGGGGAAAAGAAGACTAAATCATGAAATGTTAAATTTCAATAATTCTGATGATCACAGAGGTCTTTACAGTACTATCTCAGTTTACTTATTGAGCATTTTAATATTGAAAAGTGTTCAATGAGAAAACAGGATTTTTCTACTATATTGAATATATTAGATTACTTAACTTAGCGTTAATGCAAGTTCACTGAAGATGACGGGGTTATATTCTGAAGTCATTTTAAGTTTACATGGAAAGAATAAGATAGTTACTTCCCTGAGTAAGCATCAAGGGGAAGCGGATGTGGCTCAAGCATTTGGGCGCCCGCTTACCACATGGGAGGTCCCAGGTTCGGTTCCCAGTGCCTCCTAAAAAGAAGATGAAGATAAACAACGGGGGTGTGGGGGGAACGGAGTGGTAAAAAAAGTAAATCTTTAAAAAATCAAAAAAGTAAACACCAAGATATTAAAGTGTTAAAATCATTTAAATATGGGGAATATTAGTGGCTTCTCTATGGCATATTAAAAGCCTCCGTTGGAATGGGATCATGGCCAAAGTAAAATCACTTTAGAAAAAACCACAATAGGTTATAAATAAAATCAATTTAAGCATAATGTGCTCATGCTGTATTTGAAGATTCTCTGACTTGTCAAGTAAAACGCCTTTGCCTTCTTTTCAGTTTCCTTTTCCTCTTCTGCTCTCCCTCCCTTCCTTCCTTCCCCCCTTTTGTTGTTAGGCCAGTACCTGGTTAATTTTAGGAGCAGGAATTGCTAACTCAAATGCCTTCAGAAGCCAGGTAACATAAGTGGATAAAGCAGCCAGGTGCTAGAAACTGCTTGTGACTGCTGTAAAGAACTCAGGCCATGAGGAGCCCAAGTGCCTGCCTGTTAAGTAATTTATGGTCTGGTTGAGATAAAAGGGGAGAACACAGAGATAGGAACTCTCTGTTCACATAGGTGGTCACTGCTACTGCTCCCATGTTAGACTTGAGCATTTTCTTTACTTGCCTTGATGGGTGAGGGCGTATCAAAATGTCAGAGACGTGAGTATAAGAGCTAGCAGTGTATGTCACCCAAGCCAGTTTCCTCAGTTTACTGTATAGCAAAGTGGTAGAGCCAAAGGCCTTAAATCCTGGATCTGTCCCTTACTAGCTGTGTGAACTCGGCAAAGTTGCTCAACGTCTCCAGCCTTCTGAATCCTCACCTGGGAAAGGCAGCTCATGAGAAGACCTACATTATTACATGATTGTTGTAGGCATAAAAGAGATCATCCCTGCTAAGCTTATAGCTCATTACCAGGTACTAGGTAAAAGCTCCAGGTTAGTTGTTAGTGAAGGAGAATGAACCCTAAATGAGGGATGGGACTTGCACAGAACCACACAGCAAGAATGGGTCAAAGCCTGGATTCAAACCCAGGCCCGCTCCCAATTAAGTGCTACTTTGCTGTAAGTTCACATTCTTTGATATCTTTATTGTTTCTAAAGAAAAATGATAAAGAATAACAGTTACATGGGCTGGTGAGGGGAAGCCCTGGCTGATTTGGTTTTAAGGTCAGGGTCAGATTTATGGCCCACCTCTGGTGGCCCTGGCAGTAGGGCCAGCAGGACTCAGAAGCAGTGGTGACCATCTGTATAGACGGCCCAGGCACTCGGGATGGCTGTGCTGTCAGCGTGGCTGTGTCCACCATGTGTACCACAATATTCTAGGAATGTTTTCACCTCAGTCTTTATGTTCCAGAGCTTCACTTTGGTTTCTGTTAAAACTCCCGTCCCTTTCTCAATATTCTTGAATATTTTGCAGGCTGACAACCAGATGCTACCATGAACCTGAATATCGGAAGGGGAAGTGCAGGTTCCTTATTGACACACTTGTGTGCTGTGTCTTGGGGTGGCCTCTGAAGAGAGTCCCTTCCACACTGTATCCAAAGGGCCTGGTTCCTCCAAAAGAAGGGCACCATCTTATCCCAAGGCAAGAAGGGACCCCACCCATTGGTGCAGCTCCCTGTCCCTTCTAGCCTTAGCTACCTCTGTCTTTACCTCTGTCTGTGTCAGGACCACTCAGTCTCTGCTCTCGAACCCCTTCTACCTTTACTCTTGTTCTCTCTACCTGCAAAGCCCCTCTAACGCCTCGTCCCCAATCTGTCCCCAAGGCTGCTGTCCTCTAAAGCTCTATCTGCAATCTCCTTCCTCCCTATTCCCATGAATTTGATCCTCCCCTAAATAGATATACCCTATGGAGTATAGATTGGAGTCTTATCCAGAGCTCAACACTTTTCCATGAATATCCCTCAAGCTTACACGTTTCAACCAAACTCCTCGTTAGCCTTCCCCACACTCATTTTCCTCCTGGATTTCCTGGCTTTAGGTTCTTACAGACCCCTGGGTCACCTCTGCCCTCTTCTTCAACATGGTCAAGTCAGTGTGGTCCCTCTTTTTGTCCCCACTGCCTCTGCACAGGCCACTCCCTCCTTGCTCACCTGGAGTACTGCAATGGTCTCAACAGCTCATTGTCTTTATTCTCTTCTCCGTCCCATCTTTCTGGCACAATGCCACCTCAGTTAGCTTCCTAAACCAATCTCCAATGGTTCTTTTTGCCAAAATTCAAATTTCTTATTATTCATTCATTCATTCATCCTTTCAACAAACATTTATTATGATCTTACCATGTGTGGTGCGCCATTACAGGTACTGGAGATATGGCAGTAAATAAAGTCAAGTGCTAGTTTCTCTCTCTCACCCTCGAACCACTGGGCATCCTCTTTGCTCTTGGCATATCACTGCCTTCCCTTCTAGCTAAAATTCCCCAAGTTACTCTCCCTCAGGAATTGAAGTCTTAGCACCCGTCACTCTCTCCAACAATAAGTCTCTCCAGCAACATTCCAATCATAAACTGTGATGATTCTAATATCCATGCAGATAAGGGTTCAAATACCCTGGCCCTTCTCTTTTTAAATTTCTTTTATAACTATTATTTTGTCCTCTGCCCTACCCCAGCCATCCACTCCGTGGTCCTGTCCTAATTGCCAATAATTTCACACCTTTCATCATTTCAATTTCAAACATCCACCACTACTTCTGCTGCTATGCTGACTCAAGTAATTCTCCAACTCCATGACTCACTCCACCCAATGATTCTACCACGTGCCCATTGTACTCTCTACCTCACCCCTTGAATTCTCACTTCTCTCTTGATGTAGCTTATATTTTATGGTTCATTCTTTTACCCAACCCCTTGTGTATACTCTCACCTCCCTGAGTAGGATGAGAAGTCACTGAGTTATTCTGAGAAGGTAAAGGACTTGATTCGGTTTCAGTTTTTAAAAGAGTACTGTGGCGGCTGCCGTGTGGCGTCTGTAGTGTAGATGGGAAGGGGAACAGCAGGGAGACCACTTAGAAGCTGCTGTAATCTGGACAAGAGAAGATGATGGCTAAAATTAGGAAAGTAATGGTGGAGTGGTAAGAAGTGGTCAGATTCCAGACGTAATTGAAAAGTGGAGCTGCACCAAGCACGGAGCACACAGTACTGTGTCTGCAAGGCACTCAGTAGATATTTACCAAGTGCATGCCCAAATACTTCTGATGCTCGTGACGATAAAATGTTCTCAGTAATTTGTCCTAAAAATCCCCATTTGATCAGGGTTTCTAGGAAGTTTCTTTTCAAAAACAAAGTACCAACTCACCAAAACAGCCTTGTAAAGTATACTAGGAAAAGTAGTGCTTGAACTTTAGGTAAAGAAGTGGCACTTTTAAAACACTAAACAAACTAGACTTGCCCATAAGGCAATTGCAAAAAGAATTTGGTATTTCGTGCAAGAGGATAACACTGACCCTTGAATTTCTAACGTTTGCCATGGGTGAATTCAATTGACCTTTGATTTTTCTTTCCAGTTATCGGTGGCTTTCTTCTCCCTTTCACTCCTTAATCACAATCACAGCTATTTTCAGACCTGTCAGGGGGACAAAAGAATGTGTGTCTTGAAAGTTATTGATGCCTTCCATGGGGAAAGCATCCTTCCAAGTAAAGGACTGGTTGTGACGTTTGCTGGCTCACAGCATTTCCTGGGAAACATCCAGGCAGAAAAGCATGCATTATGGTTATCAGGACATGCTCTGGAGGCAAAATCCTCACTCCCCTGATTCTGGGTGGGACCATCCACAGGTAACTTTACCTCCTTGTGCCTCAGTTTCCTAGTCTTCAAGAAGGGGACAAGAATATAGTATCTGTATCATGACCTTCCATATATTCTTTGTATCCATATCAATAATATAGTGACCATATCCAGTGTGGTGAGCAGTGGATGAATTGATGCTTATAAAGGCCAGGGGACATACCTTGTAGCTATTTATTGATTACCATTCATCTGTGCCAGGCAGCTGCTTTGTAATTGTCCTGTAGCCTGTCCAAAAGCCACTGCTTTCTTAGATCAGATAGCTTATTGACTAATTCCTTCTTCTAGAGGATCATAGCCATGTCCCATCACTAAATTTTAATTAAGATATTTTCCCAGTTATAAAATAAATACTTACTCATCTGGATAGTACTAAAGTGTGGGCTCTGGAATATTACAGACCTGAGATTGAATCCTGATTCCATTCCTCAGGCTTTGTGACCTTGGGAAAGTCACCTACCTTCTCTGGTCACCAATTTCTTTATCTGTACGAGGGGACAAATAAGGGTACTTACCTCATGGTATCCTCATGAGTGCTAAATAAATGAACTAATGCAGGTGAAGTATTTAGCATAGTGCCCGGCCCATAGTAAGTGCTGGGAGGAAGTAAGCAAGGGAGGGAAGCAAAGCAAAGAGAGGAGGGAGGGAGGGAGGAAGGGGAGGAAGAGAGAGAAGAAGGAGGATGATAGAGGAGGAGAGGATAGAAGGGTGAGTTCAATGACTGTTACAGCATAAGAAGGTTTGATAAAATCCACATGGAGGGGAGCAGATGTGGCTCAAGCGGTTGAGCGCCTGCATCCCACATGGG
The DNA here is from genome assembly GCA_029593785.1 of Cabassous unicinctus. Taxonomy (NCBI): domain Eukaryota; kingdom Metazoa; phylum Chordata; class Mammalia; order Cingulata; family Chlamyphoridae; genus Cabassous; species Cabassous unicinctus. The sequence continues at coordinate 7,957 of JAQZBX010066182.1, forward strand.
AGGTCCCGGGTTCGGTTCCCGGTGCCTCCTGAAAAATACAAAAACAAACAACAAGCAAAAGAAACGAAAAAACCAACTCAGGGAAGCCGATGTGGCTCAGTGGTTGAGTGCCTGCATCCCACATGGGAGGTCCCGGGTTCATTCCCTGGCCCTTGATACCTCAAAAAACAAACAAACAAACAAACAAAAAAAAAACACAAAGAAACAAAAATCCACATGCAGGAAAAAGGTTTAATTAAATGATAAATACTACGAAAAAAGCTTGGAAACAGGATGCATATTTTTTCTTAAGAAAAAAAAATCCTTTGCCTCTTTTGCAATGCCATTTCTCTTAAGAGGGATTTTCCTGTGCTACTCTTGGGATAAACTTAGATATTTTTTCATATTTGGAATTTGTTCATATTTTTCTTGCAAGAATTAGCATCTTTAAAACACATTAAGAACAATAAAAATAATTCTTAGTGGATGAATATTTGTCTATTTCTCAATTTAAATAAGCTCTTGTTTTCAAACTCTGCAAAGAATTTATTAACATTAATTTGAAAAATGACACCCAAAATTTGAATCTGCTTAAATATGGTTTGCCACATATAAGAGCCCATGACATAACATTCAAACATTCAATAAGTCGATTATTTTTTTTTACCTAAAAGTTAACAAATACAGTATTACTTGTGATATAACATAGAAATGCAGATATCTTAGGAAAAAACTTAAGAAAAGAAACTGCCCCAAGCTCAGGTATAGTGGGTATAGCAGTCTCCTAACAAATACTGCAGGACATCTGTGTGCTGAATCGCTCTACAGATTCCCTGAAGGCTCTATTTTTTCACTGTAGGTCCAGCTTCCCTTATTTACTGGAGAAGCAGTTCTGTTTTATCATATTCATGAATCACTGCAGTAGAATAATAATGAAAAATGTAATCAGCATGCTGATAGGATGAAGACTCAAGGGCAAGCCTGAAAAACAACCATTCTCTGAGATGAAAAGCTAATTTTATCCCACCAGGTAAAACTCCAGTTTTGCATTTGAAGAACTAATGCAAAGAGAACTTCACAAAAGCTACCTTATTGATCAGGGGTTGTGAGGCAAGAAAGACCTACTTAATAGGTCTGCATTCTAAGAAATCTGTGAATGTACGCAGCATGAGGACTGGTCCAACACCCTACCCTCTAGCCCAGATCCCTTTGTGGGAAGGAGAGGGGATTGTAGTTCCTGGTACCATTTTCTTTTCAGAAACAGACACAAGAATATTGAACGAAAATAAATGCGGCATCACGGATGGCTCGTTTCTGAGGAGGAGCCAATTTTTGCAATGGTAGGAAGCCCCAGTGGCATCAAAATAGTCCAGGGCTTGGCATGTCTACCTACTGGAATTTTGTAGCCTGTTTTCCTAGCAAATGAATCAAGCATCTTGTCTTAGCACACATTTTCTCTTTTTACATACAGTTTACATGTGTTTCATGATTTTTCACCAAGTGTATGTTTAACTGTAAGTTTTCACTACAGCAGGAAAGAAGCAAGGGGGAAGGCCATTGGATGATGGGTAAGAGAAAGCAGTGGGAAAAGCATTTGATAGTTTAAGAGAGGAGCATTAGATGCTCACTTAACCCATTTAAGTGCTTATATAACAGAGCAAGATCATTGTTCCTACAAATCCAACCAATATTCCTGAGAGTTACGCTCAAGATTTATGGGATATATGTGATACCTGACCTTGTTCAGAAGAGCAAGGCCTATTGTAAATGGCCATGTGAGTCCTACCCAGGTTTTCAGGAGTAATTTGTGGCCATCCCAAACCCTCATACGTGACAGGACAGGCAAACCTCTGTCTAAATGGAAACCAGATAGGCTACCTTTCAAGAACACCAAAACCCAGTGCGTTCCGTGTGTGGTTTGCTTTGCTTAGTTCTGTTCCAGCTGATAGCCTTTGGTATTTGCAAATGAGCCTTGTGTCAAAGCTAATTGGACTGAAGCAGATCATTCCTAAGAAGGCAGGTTTGTCTGTAACTGGGCTCTGATATTCACAGTCAGCAACAAGAGACTTTCTAGAGTCTTATCATCATTCGTTGCTCCCACTACTGGAACTCTAGAAACACGCTTAAGTGGAAATGGACTGGTGCGTTCAGGAACTATCTGTAAATATGTCAGAATTTTCGTTGGGAATATCCAGGCCAACACCATCTAGTTTAGGAGGTGACCTCTCAGAGAGAGGGGATTTTTGTAAAGCAATAGACTTGGTAAAAGCCCAAGACTATTTAATCAACATTTTTAAAAATTGGGATGATGAAGCTGTCTGCAGAAAATGAAATCTGGCCAAAACTGATAGCCCAGCTAAAATGAAGATCCTAGACTAGGCTTCTAAAAAGTGTCCAGAATGAGGAAATGTTTCAGTTCAAGAGAGGAAACAAAACAAAACATCGGGCAGTTTACCGTAGTTTCGTTTTGTAGAAATACCAGTACAAAGCTTGAGGTTTGGAAGCCTTTACTTCTACAGAAAAAAACAGTGTACCAGATGTTAGCCGATATTTTATCATCTCTTGATTATTTGCCTGAAATGAAGAAAGCCATGGTAAAAAGAACCCAAACCCACAAACAATTCCAAACAATACTCGAAATGTATTTAAGCAGTTCCCTCTTTTGCAACACCCCTCCTGCCTGGGGCTGCCAGATTCAGCAAATTCAGGATGCCAGTTAAATTTGAATTTTCAGGTACAAACGAATATTTTCTTAGTTTAAGTATGCAATATTTGGGACATACTTATAGTAAAATATTATTCCTTGTTGATCTGAAATTCAAATTTAACTGGGTATCCTATAATTTATTTGGCAACATTAATTCTGCCCCATCCTTGGAGCTACTCTGCTTTAGTCAATGGTAAAATGAATTTGCACTAATTAGTACCCAAAATAGGTTAAAAGCAGTCTTTCTGCCTGGGTTCAATACCTGGAGCCATCATAGACTCACATTGTGATCTTGGGTAAGTAACTTAACTTCACTGTGCCACAGTCTCCACATCTGTAAAATGGGATTAATAACAGTTCCTAGTTTGTGGGGTCATTTTTGGGATTACATGAGATATCATATGTCAGGGTCTAGCACAGTATTCAGCTCATTGCACATGCTCAATTGATATCAGCTCTTATTGATAGCAGGAGAACATGGTGAAGAAATAAAATGGCGGAGAAGAAGGTATCTGAGATATTTCAAGTGCCAGGAATATTCCCTATCCATACATAGATAATTGAGAAGTGACAGCATTGGTGACTTCATTTATTCTCCCCTCTAACAAATTTTCTTTGACAAATAGGGTGTAATGCATAGGAATAATAACCAACATTGATGCTGTATATTACAGTTGACAACATGGCAAATATGCAAAATGCGTATTTTAAAAATCCTCAAGGTGTTGATTCTCAAAGAGGTGGTACTGTGAAAATATCCCTAGTCCTACTGTCGCCCTCCTCTGAGATCTACTGCCCTAAATAGTTTCAAGGATTTTTAAAAATCTGCCATCTAGTATTTCTTTTGGCAAGGAAGCAGGTGTGGCACAATCTTTATGTATGCACACAATGTGGAAAGGACTTTTGGTCCCAAATGTGTCTTTTTTTGCGCAGAGTCCTCTGCACAAAACAATCCCTGTTAATGTCGTCATCATCAAACACAAAGGACAACTGGCTCAACACTGCTGGCAACAAAAGACCCTCAGCAGAATGGCTTTTTAAAGGCAAAGGCCAGAGAAAGCTCTAACCTGTGGCCTCTATTCACCACTGGAACAGTCTGAACGTTTTTCCTCTTTTGTGATAGAGAACATCTGCCCGTCCAGGGGAAATACTCTCTCTCCCAGAAGTAAGTTTTACATACAGAAAGGCGATGTTTATTTATGTGGCTTTCCCATGCCCCTGACTATAAAACATGCCCTTTCCAAACTGTTTTATAGCCAGAACGTTTAACTTGTCCGAAGGGTACTCATTTTGCTTCCTGGCCAACTACAGAAGTGAGAAGTGTTGTATATGTAAATAAAAATATGAGGCTTCTTTCTGAGAAAAATCCTGATGGAGTTTTCTGTGTTCCTTTTTGCAGACTCGTAGTTTGTAGTCTCGGTAGCCAGAGACCAAGAGGGCAAAGTAGAGATGACATCCTGCATTTGGTGTATTTGACTGAAATGGCAGCCAATCACATAAACTTGTAACTAGAGGTATTCCTTTAACATGGATTATTTGATGTAGGTTTGTAGAGTCATCAAATAAACAAAATTCATGAACACACTTCCGGAGCCCAAGCAGCTGCAATTTGAGGCTCCAAACAATGTACCCAGCTGAGAACAACCAAAGAAACATCCAGTATGCTGGCAGCGGGCAGTTTCCTACTCAGAAGACAGGAGGCTCTGGGGCCAGCAATTTAGCTTCCTCGTTATTTTATTTTGGGACACTTTCCTTAAATGAGTGGAACGTGATTGGCTTCCTAGCTTGCCTCATCCAGAGGATTTTAAAAATGCGAGGTTGAAGTTTAGCCACCTTACTTGGCTTTTTACTATTAACATGCTGTATTAAAGTAGATTCCTTTGAGAAGACAAGTAGATATTAGTATATATAAAATATAACATTGATAGGCTAATAAAGATGATTGAATAAAACATAACCAGACTGTGATGGTTATGTTCATATGTGAACCTGGCCAGGAAATAGTGCCCAGTTATTTGGTCAATCAAGCACTGGTCTACTTGTCACTGTGAGGACATTTCATGGACTTAAATCATCAGTAAGTTGAGTGTATCTATGGCTGATTACATCTACAATGAGTGGAGGAGATCCAATCAGTTGAGGGCCTTATAAAAGGAGAAGTGATAGGAGAGAGGCATAGCTCAGTGGTTGAGTGCCTGCTTCTCATGTACAAGGTCCTGGGTTCAATCCCTGGTACCTCCCCCGCCACGCCCCAAAAAAAGGAGAAGTGATGATTCTCTGCAGTCGGTAAAGAAAATTTCCATCTCTACTTTAGCCAGCCAGCTTCTCTTGGGGAATTAATCAAAAACCTCCTTTGGAATTCCCAGGTTGCAGCCTGCCCTGTGGAATTTGGGCTTATGAATTCCCAACCTCATGTGAAACAGTTTTATAAAATCTCATAATATTTACAGATATCTCCTGTCGGTTCTGTTTCCCTAGAGATCCCATTCTTATACATAGGCAGAAAAGAGAGAGAGAGAAAGAAAATAAACAGAAAGACAAGAAGAGCAAAGATTGCTGAGACCCCCTCCTCAGAAGGCAATGGTCCTAAAGGGGAAAGGTGGGTTGAGTATTCCTCTCCCCACCCCCAGTTAAAAAGAGGGCCCCTACTCAGAAAATATTGACTTAGCACCTGCAATGACAGTGTGCAGTGTGTGGTTTAATATTAATATTTAATTTAATATTGAACAAACTATGGAACCCACCCTCAAGCAAATAAAGGAAATCAAGCCATTAAAAAATTAACTGAATAGGAATGGTCAATCTGCCTGTGAAAAGATGCTCAGCATCTAATACCCTCAGGCAAATGCAAATCAAAACCACAAGGAGATACCACTTCTCCCCCACTAGCATGGCTAGAATAAAAAGACAGGGAACAATAAGTGCTGGAAAAATTGGAACCCTCATTCATTACCAGTGGGAATGTAAAATGGTGTGGGCGCCTTGAAAAACAATCTGTAATTTCTTCAAAACATAGAGTTACCATATGGCCCAGTGACTAAACTCCCAGGTCTATACCCAAGAGAAATGAAAACATTTGTCCTCACAAAGACGTACATGTGAATGTTCATAGCATTACTTATAATAGCCAGAAAGTGGAAACCACCCAAATGCCCATCACCTGTGAATGGATTTAAAAACAAAACAAGACCCGGCAGTATATCCATAACACATACCCCAGGGAAAAGCAGCAACGACGGGGGGGAAATACCCACAGAGGCTACAACATGATAAACCGCAAAACCATTATGCTATGAAAAGGCAGAGCTACAGGACAGACCGTAGATTGGCGCTTGATTGGCGCTGGGAGGTATGATAAGCACGAGGGATCCAACAGGAGTGATGAAAATGTTCTAAAGCTGGATTATGGTGATGCTTGGTAAATTTACTAAAAATCACTACATTTGTACACGTAAATGAGTGAACTTTATGATATGTAAATTATATTTCAGTAAAGTTGTGTAAAATAAAAAGAACGGCAAAAAAATATCTGCAAGTGAGAGGCTCTAACAAGTGAGACGTACGAAACACTGAGGGAAGTGGTGTGTGAGGGGCCGCGGGAAGGGGCGCAGTAAGGCAAAGCCCGTGCGTGGAGAACACAGGGCGTAGGTGTGAGGAAGGCCAGTGGTCCCGTTTACTGGCAGCCTAGAGGAAGACTGGTCTTCATTTCTTCACTCACATGTTTATTCATTCAACACATATCGACAATTGCACGCCAAGTGCAATGGGAGCTGGGGATGCCTGCCTTTATGGAAATTACATTCTGGTGGGGACGCGGATGTGCTCCGCTGTAGCCTGCGGTCATTTGTCTGACCGTGGCTGGGAAAGGTAAGGCCTAGGTCCTGTGCCAGCTTGTAACAAACAGCACTGATCAGGAAGTGCTGTTTGAGGAGGAAATAACTGAGCCAAAGACTTGAATGCAAAGAGGAGTTAACCAGGCTGGGAGAGGGCGGCAGGAGGGAGGAGAAGGAGGCAGCAGTGACTATCAAGCATGAGGTTTAAAGAAGCAAAATACCTGCAGGAGTTTGGGCTTTTTCCCAACAGCAATGGAAAGGCCCTGCAGGGCTAAGCAGACAGACATCGGCAGGCTGGCCTTTTCACAAGAGCACTCTGGCTACAACTAGATTGGGTGGAGAGGATAAGAAAGAATGGGTGTAGCAAGAGACACAGGGGAAGATACGGCTAGAAATGAAACTGGAATTAGAGGGAGGAAGTCTTGGATGCCAGGAGAAGTCTGAGCCTTTTTCAGTGTTCAAAGTGGAAGTAATCAAAGGATTTTGAACAGGAATGTCCCCAACTCCTATCTCAGACCAGCCTGGACAGCTAGACAGCCAAGAGCAGTGAGAGAGCTCATGAAGCACATAGGATACTCCTTCAGTGGTATGCTGGCTTAGTTTGCTAGGTCTGTGGTAACAAAGAACCACAAACTGGGTGGTTTACAACCATAGAAATCTAGTCTATCATAGTTTTGGAGGCCAGAAGTCTGAAATCAAGGTATCTGTAGGGCCATGTTCCCTCTGAAGGCTCTAGGTGCGGATCCTTCCTTGCCCCTTCTAACTTCGGTTGGCTCCCAGAAATCCTTGGCATCCTTGGCTTGTAGCCACATCACTCCAATCTCTGCTGCTGTCTTCACATCATCTTCTTCCTTGTGTGTGTCTCTGCGTGTCCAATTTTCCTCTTCTTATAAGGACCCCAGCCTCTGGATGGAGGGTCCACCCTATTCCAGTAGGATCTCATTTCCACTAAGAACATCTACTTCCAAGTAAGATCACTTTCTGATGTTCAGGTGGGCATGAATTTGGTGGGGACACTACTCAACCCTTGACATTTGTCAAACCAACATTTTTCAAAACTGATCATAAAAGTCTCCTGGAGCACTTGTGAAAGTGCTAATTCTCAGACCCTGTGGCAATTTGATATTATGAATTCCAAAAAAAGATTATTTGATTATGCTTGTGAACTGGCCTGTTCCTCTGGGCACGATATCCTTTGATTGTATTAGATTCAGCTGAAATGTCTTTGATTAAATTATGTTAAGATTAGGGCTTTGATTCTACCACATCATTAGGGCATGCAGGGTTGAGTCCCTGCCCCCTTAGCAGGGATAAAACAGACTCACATGCAGAAGCAGATATGTAGGAAGAGAGTGTGCTCCATAGATATGGCCCCGGGAAGAGAGATGAGCCTGATAGTGTACAGCTGACCTTGTGAAGAGGACAGAGCTGCTGAGCTTGAAAAGAAATGAGCCCCAGGGAGAGAGATGAGCCTTATGCCAGCCTATAGCTGATATTGGAAGAAGCTGGGACCATGGAGTCTTAAGAGGAAGGAGGAAGGCTGGACCCTTGCAGACATGGCCCACATCTTGCGTCAACAGGTAGCAACAGACTTTGGTTGAGAAAGCATCTCTTATGGTACCTTGAGTTGGACTCTTTGGGGCCTGGTAACTGTAAGCTTCTACCCCAAATAAATACCCTTTA
>JAQZBX010066183.1:0-16167 GCA_029593785.1 Cabassous unicinctus
AATAAATAAATAAAATAAAACTTTAAAAAAAACTAGTTGTAAAGAGAGTTACTTTTACAGAGATTTCCTAGGTAGTTTGAGAAATTGAAACCGTTCACATGCTCCTTTCCAGTTTCCCCATCCCTCCCCCAAACTTCTCTGAACTAAATGTCAACTCCAGTGGTTCTCAAACCTGAGCAAGCATCACAATCTTCTGGCGGGCTTGATAAAACACAAATCACTGGGCCTCACCCCTAAATTTCTGATTCTGTAGGTCTGCGATAGAGTTCAAGAATTTGCATATATAACAAGTCCCCAGCTGATGCTGATGATTCCAGTCTGGATATCACACTTGTACCATTTTGGAACCTAATCACAGAATTACTGTATGTTTTCTCTTGGTAGTTTTCCACTGTGTGCATATTTTTCTTTCAAGTAGACTGCAGGGAATTGGATGTGGCTCAGGTGATTGAGCTCCCGCCTACCACATGGGAGGTCCCTGGTTCAGTTCCCAGTACCTCCTAAAGAAGACAAAGAGCTGGTGCAACGGGCAGGTGCAGCAAGCTGACACAACAAGATAACAAGAGACACAAGAAGAAAAACATAATGAGAGACTCAACAAAGCAGGGAGTGGAGGTGGCTTAAGAGATTAGGCCCCTCCCTCCCACTTCTGAGGTTCTGGGTTCGGTTCCCTGTGCCTCCTGAAAGGAAAGAAGAAAGACGAACAGACACAGCATGTGCAAACAAAGAGGAGGTGGCATGGAAGTAAAAAAAAAAAAAAAGAAAAAAAGTAGACTGCAGTTTCCTCCTGGGCAGGGACTACTTTATTATTGATTTTCTAGCCTCCTCAAATCCCAGCACAGTGTTCTACACTGAGCGAAACTCAATATATCTTTGAAAGATGGCGAAGAAAGAAAATAGGACCTTTAATGGCACAAAGAAAGACAAAGGAAACATTTGCATGCTTTAAAGTCTTGGCCAAATTAAAGGAAATAAATAGTACCAGTATTCATAGTAGCGCCTTCCAAGTAAACCTGTTCTCCTCGAGAGGACTGAATTAATTCTCAAATTAAAAGAATCAAGCATTCATTCATTCACCCCAACCCCTGCAACAATCTGAATCTGTCTAAACGTGATTGAGCAGCCCTACCCAGAATTTATCATATTTGCTACAGGAAAGAGCCCATCAGTTTGGCAGAGAACAAACGATATTAGAGGACCCAAAGGTGAGTAATTGGTCGTAATGACTTGGAAATGAATTTGAATTCACGTTGGGCAGGCTGTATAAACATCTACTGTATAACTGAGAGCCTGGCGCTTTTGGGGGGCAGGGGGGGGCGGGGGGACGGGGGATGAGGGGAGGAGAGAGCATTGTTGTCAGCTGCCCTCGCAGCTGGTGCTATTCCCACTTTCTTCTCCTCCCAGGCTGAATGACAGTAGGTTAAAGGAACTGCTGAAGCACGGACAATGAGTGAAGAAAGTGGCAATTCACAGCCTATTAACCTTGGATTTTGGAAGTTGTGCCACTCCCATGATTCCCCAAGGCAGCTGGCTTTAAAATCACAACTTTTAAAGATAGGCCTCCAGGTCCTTACTGAGACTACTTTTTTGGCAAAGACTGGCAAGAATTAGAGGAATTTCTTGGGAGTCCTGGAGAGGTAACTCAGCTGGAGAAACACTTCTTTGTGGACCAGAGAGGCAGAGTGCCTGATGGTGATGGCAGCTGGTCAACTGATATCTGGAATTCATATCATGTCTTTTCTACCAAGGGTTCAGAGGAGCAGGTACCATGAAAGAAGACTTTGTTCACAGGCCATGCATTGATTCAGCCATTCAGGCAGTATTGATTGAGGGTCTTTTTAGCTTATCATTGCATGTACAGTCAAGAGTGGAACAAAGGATCTGCCCTCATCTAGCTTGTAGTCTAGAATGTCTTTCTAGATGTGGACCAACCGTGTTCTTGACTGAAGGATTTTGTGGGATGTGGGACTTTCAGTTTTAATTCTGGGAAAGTCCTGGGCAAACCACGGTGAGTTGATCACCTTGTAATCTAAACCAAAAAGTAGACTCTTAAGCTTGGTTCCAGCATTTCCCGGTCATGGTTGTCATTCATGAACTTGGGCTCAAGATTCCATTAAAAATAAAAACAGTATTCTGCTTGAATTTATAGAGCTATGCTATTGAGTACTGTACACTAGTACACACTGGTAGCCACATATAGCTATTGAGCTCTGGAAATGTGGATGTTGAAAGAAAAGTTAGACAGAAACTGAGAATGCGGGGTGGTAACAAGGAGAAGAGGGTGTACGCTTTTGACTAGCAAATCTGGTGAGGAGTATTTCTTTGTGGGATGAGTAAAGGGATTTAAAAAAACTTTATCAGTTTTAAAGTAGAAAGAAGTACTAAGGGGGAAATGTGAAGAGCACAAAAGATTTGTGCTGGTGAATTTCTGTCTGAAGAAACTTGAGTCAGGGAGGGCAAAGCAAGGCAAGGGAAGAGTCTGTTGGACTAAAAGCATTGGCAGAGGAAGGCAAAGAACCAGTTCCTATCACCTGACAACTGGGGACAGCGAGTCCTGTGGGCTGTCACACACATTTTCAATTAATTAGTCCACAATATCAGATTTTGAAGAACTGCATATTTACAATTATGTTAGGACAGCAGGTAGTGTTGGGTAGAATGGTAGCTATGAGGAGGCTATTGAGGAAGTTTATACTTATTTTTCATAAAAGAATGCTTTTCAAGTATTCTCATGAGAACCCAAGAAAAGTCAATTCTCTAAACAGGATCTGCTTCATAATCAAGATTTCAGGAATATTGCTGTGTTATTTACTAAAGGATATCTACAAAAATACCTTGTGTTTCTCTACTGCTTTTCTTTTTAATAAGTTTTTATATTTCCATTTTTTTGTTGTTAAAATCCACACTAAAGCATGTGATAACATCTCCATTTTATTGTTAAGAAAACTGAGATATAAAAGATACTCTTTTAAAAAAGATTTATTTATTTATTTCCCCCCACCCCCTTGTTGTTTTGCGCTCGCTGTTTGCTCTCTGGGTGTTCTTCTGTGTCTGCTTGTCTTCTCTTTAGGTGGCCCCAGGAAACGATCCTGGGACCTTCTGGAATGGGAAAGAGGCGCTCAAATTCTTGCGCCACCTCAACTCCCTGGTCTGCTGTGTCTCTTATTATCTTTCCTCTGTGTCTCTTTTTGTTGCAACATCTTGCTGCGCCAGCTCTCCATGCAGGCCAGCACTCTGGTGGGCCAGCACTCCTGCACGGGCCAGCATTCCGCATAGGCCAGTTTGCCTTCACCAGGAGGCCCTGGGAATTGAACCCTGGACCTCCTATATGGTAGACAGGAGCCCAATCTCTTGAGCCACATCCACTTTCCTAAAAGATACTTTTAATATATTGTACCTTCCAAAGAAGAATAAGTGGAAAGAACACTAATTGTCTATAAGCAGGGCTCACCTCAAGTAAATATCTCCGACATTTATCTACCTCTCCTTTCTGTTCTCCTTAAATCCCAACTCCTCCAAACCTTTGTTGCTCCAAATACCAAACCCAGGGTCTACCTTGCCCAGGCAGGACCTCACTCATACTCTGAATCTGGCTCAGAGCCCTCTCTTGCCACTGTCTAGCCAGAGCGTAGCACATCTCTAGCCTGGGATGCCAGTTCACACAGAAGAGGCTGCTGTGGAATATCAGTAAATAACACATGGGATGGGGAGAATAGTTATTATCCTGGGGAGAGCAAACACCATGGGACCCCCAGATGACCAAATGAGGTATTAATAAGCTCCATCTTGGAAAGGTCTGGAGGACCCTTGAAAGAGAACCAGAGGACTATCTTGTTTCTCAAAAGTGTGTTATGTCAAGATTTACAACATGAGACACCTAGAGTACTTGTTCCATGGCCAATTCCAGGGTCCCACCCTAAACCTACTAAAGCAGAATTCTAGCCTGGTGGCTAGAAAGCTGCATTTCAAACAAGTGCCCTAACAGGTACTTGCCTATCCGAAAGTTTAAGAAAAATGCACATCAGCACTTTCTCATTGTGTTTCCTTAGACCTTGGCCAAAATTTTGGTTTGCTCATCTCTAATATTTAATTCATGCTATCCTATTAACAACTGATAATGGTTTAATACTCTTTTCCCAGTACTTTCATTTAAAAAAATGGATCCAGGGATCTTGGAGTGTCCCCAACAGGGATAAAATTTTCTTCTCTTTTCAAGACTGTTTTTCTAATGGTAGAGCTCTCACCATAACAGCCAGTTAACTACCTGGAAGGGCAGCAAATGATCAATGGCCAACCTTAACCACAGATGTGAGAAAGCAGATATTTTATTAAGTGCCACTCTTCACCTAGGTAATACTCTGGACTGTGGATAAATAACATAAAACCATTTGGGGCGGGGGGGGACTGATGTGGCTCAAATGGTTAGGCGTCTGTCTTCTATATGGAGGGACCCAGGTTCGATCGCCGGGACCTCCTGGTGAAAAAAAAAAAAAAAGACCATTTGGAGATATAAAGGTCATTCATATTTGGCTTTTTAAGTTACTGCTTATCATTATAAAAATTTAAATTGTACTTAATACTCGAGTTCAGTAGAAACCCATTTATTAAATCAGCAAAATCAAATACATTGGCTACTTCTTTATTAAAAACTTGGGGAGTAAATTTTTTTTTTTTAGGGTTACAAAGACACCATATCTTTTTGAAACCTTTCTTTCCTTAGTCTTTAGAAAAATCCTTCAAATGGCTATTTGACAGTACTAATACTTGGGAAAAGGCGGACCCCTTGGATGAAAGCCGAAGAGGAGCAAGGTAAAGTTTACTTAAAAGGTAGCTCCTTTAGAAGGGAAGATGCTAGCTGTGGCTATTGGGCCCATCTTTGGACCACAATACTGAAAATTGAGAAGTATCATCCTTTGCCTCCCTTCCCCCATAGCCACATCCCCAGAGATTTGGGAATCTTTGGATCAATGGCCAGGGCTACCAGGCTTGGTTGGTCCTCTCCAGGTGGAATGAGATTCTTCCTCCTTTTACCAATTTTGGAAGCTCTGGGTTTTATTTTGTTAAGGGAGGCTGCAATTTTTTATACATATATGGAATAATATACTTAAAATGATCATAGGTAGCAACATTTTTTTCATTATAGTAGCATATATGCAACATAAAATTTCCCATTTTAACTGCTTTCAAGTATACAATTCATTGGTGTCAATTACATTCACAATGTTTAGCTACTCTCATGAGATAGGTAATTCATGCTTCTCCAAGGCTTGTAGAGCAGTACAGAGAGAGAGTAACTTCTCAAGACACCATTAACGATTGTTGTGTCCCTCCGTTGTTCCTCCTTGGGCATTCATTATACTTGAGAATTCCTTACATCTTCATGCCCAGGCTGACATATTTGTCTTTGCCCAATTAATCATTTAATAATTATTTTTACATTTCATTGCAGACAACTAGGACTTTGATTAAATTGATATAAAATTCAAATTTTTATATGGATTTTTTTGATAGGGTGGGCTTTCTTTCTTTCATTCTTTTTGGGAGTGACTGTATTTTTTGTATATTTTTCCTAGATTTAATCCTATAGCTAGTCTTTGCTATCCATTTGACTGTTTCTAGCGCACTGATTTAGAATATTGGGTGGGAGAAGACTGAGGAGGTGCGGAAGCTAGCCTGGTAGGATGGAGAAGTCCTAGGGGCTGAGGCAAAGCTTAGGGGTCTGAGAGACAAGGAGAGTAGAAAGCAGCATTCTTTCCAAATACTAAAAAGGGAACACAAACCCACATATGCAAATCTGTGGACCTTTAGGCTCTCAGATCTGTTTTGCCAATGCTGCTAATTTGCAAAATTGGTTGAGGATGATAATTAACCTTGTAAAACATATGTGACATTTCCAGGGTTTAGGGCTCCTCCACTGGCTCCTCCACCTCCACTGAGGTGCAGGCCAGCACTGAGTAATCCTATTTCCTTCCACCCTATAAATTGTGTTCAGGTCATAGTAAGCTAAAATTGACAGCAGTCGTCATCTCAGTGGGCTGAAGAGGGCTTATGGAAGGGGGTTGCTTTCATGGCTTGATTGGGCTCTGTATTCACTTCTGGCTTTTTGATACCTACTGGGTTCTTGCCTCTTTTTTACCCACGTGGCTGCCATCAAGGTTACTAACTGATGATCAATGATCGCTACATCCAGGCCCCCCAAAAGGTCCTACCTAGTTGGGTGGGAGTTACTGCCTTGGGTGATTGTCCCCATTCACTGGATTTGCAGGATAGGATGGCTCAGCCTAAGTGTGTATTGATTTGTGATAAAGCCATTTTATGGCCTGGTAGTTATTTATATAGACTTTTTAAAAAACCAAACCATGATGCATGGGAGATGGCTAAGAGACTGAATGCTGGGAGTGGGATCTACAGAAGATCCTAATCTGATCCACTCATCTTACTAATTCATGTCCCAAGGGAAGTGAGTGAGAGAACAGATCCACACAGTCTATCCCGATTATTAGTAAAAAAAAAAAAAAGCTCAACTTTAGGATCTTTTGGCCACTGGCCAGTTTCATTTTCATGAAGGGTAAATTTGCAAGGCAGCAGACAAATATCATTTGTCAGATGACCCTATCTATTTTGGTCTTGAGTTTTAGACATGTGATTTGAAAATGTCTGGGAATTTTACATTACTGAACTAACATGAAATTTTCATTTTGTGCTCTCTTTGGACACTTCATAATTGAGGAGTTCTGGCTAGAGAGTGAAATGGAGATCTTTTAAATGCCACTTGTCAAACAGTTTCACTTCCTCAATAATTGCAACTCCGTGGCGGTGGCTAACCTATTTGAAAAAACACCCCAGATACAGAGAATTATTTGTGAACAAAATGGTAATTGGCCCAGTGCCCATGTCCACTCAGTTATTTAACAAACATTTGTCTGCTAGGTGTTAGGTAATTTCCTAGGTAAGTGCTAGGTGCTTTTTAAGTGGACAAATGGTAGAAGGAATGTGACTTTGACCATTTATGCCTGGGACCTGGAAAGTTTGGGACAGCTCAGGTATGCTGGCATGGCTTGAGAAATCTCAGGGGATATACTTGTGGTAACTTCAGAAAATCTGGCCCGTTTCCTCCTGGTTGCTTTTATCTTACATGTTAAGAGAATCACTGGGTTTGGTAATGGATGGTGGTGATAATAGCACAATATTGTGAATGTAATTAACATCACTGAAGTGTGTACTCGAGAGTATTTAAAATGGGAAATATTATGTTGTGTATGTGTTACCACAATAGTAATAATAAAGAAAGAAAGAAAGAAAGAAATAAAAAGAGAGAGAATCTCTGGGGACTCATTTTGGATCTGAGGTTCCTTGGGAAACATGGATTCTTGACCAGCTGTGCTCCTGGTCTCATCCTCAAAAATACCAACTGAGGGAAGCAGATGTGGCTGAACCAGTTGGGCACCCGCCTGCCACACGGGAGGCCCTGGGTTTGGTCCTGGTGCCTCTTAAAAGAAGACAAGCAGATGCCACCTCCCACTGCAATGAGCAGATGCCACAAGCCAGCAGACGCCATAACCCTGGAGGAGCAGATGTGGCTCAGGCCGTTGCGCACTCACCTCCCATGTGGGAGGTCCCGGGATCGATTCCAGGTGCCTCCTGGAGAAGGTGAGCAAACAATGAGCAGACAGAAGAGAGAACCATCTGGAGGAGGGGAGAAAAATAAAGATAAATAAATAAATAAATCTTAAAAAAAAAAAAAAACAACTCAAACACTAAGAGTGCCAGAAGCATAACCCATGACCAGTGCTTATTGTGTGTGTCTTTCTCTCCATCGATCGATCTACCTACCTACTGTATCTCTCTTTACAGCTTTCTGATAGTGATGTCTGTTTATTATATGCTATGACTCTATGAACACAGCATAAACTGTGGTGATAGTTTATGCACCGTGTGTTATCTAAGAATTTACTCTTGTACTCAAAAGTTACAGCAAAATTAACCATATTGTATAAGATTGGTATAATCACAAATTATCAAGATAAGTATTATTTTGTATAGAATCATAGAATATTAAATTCTACTGGAAGTCTCCTTAGAGCTCATCTATGTCTGTTCCTTTCTTTACAAAGAGAATGAGGCCTAGCAAAGCAACTCACCCAAGGTCACAGAAAGCAGAGATTAAAACTCAAGCCATACTGTACTAAATGACCACGTCAATTTCATAGGTTTTCTCATCGTATGCGTATTTGTCTAGAGTCATAAATGCCCAAAGTTTTCTAGGTATCATACACTTTGAATATCCTCACCTTCTTTTTCTCATACACATGCACACATGGACACATAAAACACTGTTCATAATAAAGATTCTGACAACCCGGGATCCCTTGCCTTGTCCTTAGTCCCTGGACTTTGCCCAGACTCAGTCCCTCCTCCCCTTTTCCCACCCCAGCTGCTCTCCTGTCTGCCTCATGAGTTCTGAGTGCTGCTGGGCTTAAGGCATTAGAAGTCTATATTATTGCTCACTCAGGGGGCTGCAAGGATCAAGGGAGGGGAAGGAACAGAGTAAGGATGAGCATTGAATGAGTGAATGAATGAATGAATGGATGCTAGAGGGGAGAGATTTTAAAAAGGGGTGGAGAGGAAATGCCCTTCTGGATACTTGACATCTTTGAGTCTTGGGGCTGAGAGAGAGGTAGATGGGGAGTGCAGTCATGGGCTAGGGGAAGGGCCTCTTCTGCAACCTGCTATGAGGCTCAAGACCAGAGCATGTCCTGGCCAGCCTTCAGTAGAGGTCAGCATAAAGGCTCCCCTCTGCTCCCAAATATCTGGCCTACTTCTGTATTACTTGGCATTCCTTTCACGGCAGGCAAAACTCTTAGTATTCTGTGTGTATGCTTTGAGGTAGGTCTGTATTTTATTTTAATTTTATATCCTGAATAAGCATTTAATAAGATGTTTTTCAATGAATGCTTGACATTGAGAGAAACTCAAAAATCTAGACATTAATAATCCACTAAGTTTTAGTTTCCGGTAACTGTTGATGTGAGAATCTTTTCTGTCTTACTATATATGTGTGTGTGTGTATGTATATAAAGTTAGAAAGGGAGAAGGTATTGGGTTTCTGTAAAGGTGTAGGTGAATCTGGGATTCTGAAGACATTAAGGCTTTGGAAAACAGAATGTAAACTTTGCAGATGTTACCTTTTTTTCAGGAGATTGGCTCTGATTTGTTTAGCAGGGCATGGATTAGTAGAAGCCATGGGTGGAAGTGTCAGATATGGAGATCAACCACCATCTTGGCAGGCATCTGTCTGTGAAAATCCTTAAACTGTGGAAATTGGGGTGAATGAGGTTGTAGCCCCAGACTGAGCTGGACCAGACTAGTACCCAGGGAATCCCTAGCCTTCTGGTTGGTGGAAGAGCACTTTTCTCCTACCCTACTCACTTCTGAGGCCCGACAGAGGTGGTCCTGTGGTGGATGTGATCCCTGTTGATTTTCCTGCCCAGAATGTTTTCCTCTCACCCATTCTGATAAAAATTCTGCCTCGATCTCACCTCCATGGTAGGAAAGAAGAGTTTTCTCTGGGACTATCTTCCCTGGCTGCTTGGAGAGGCTGACAGAAGAAAGAAATACAGAAGAAGGAAAGGAGGGAAGGAAGGATGATGACATCATGTGAAGCCCTGAAACTAGGACTCTGGATTTCCCAGTTAGGTTAACCAAAAAAATCATCTGCCCCCCCCACCCCCTTTTTTTCCTTAAGCGATTTTCATTTGGACTTCTTTCACTTGAAACACCACCCTATTCCTCTTTCTCTGCCTACTTAGAGCAGCCCTGGAATCTCTGTGCCTTGATTTCCTCATAATGATCCCCTGTGGCTTAGTTGATCACTGATAAGTTTTTTTTCCAAACACAGAGTGCAGTATTATTATAAACAGTAACTTCTATTCTTAGGAACTGCAGGTTTCCCAGCTTGGCTGCCTTACCAGAGTTTCTGAATCAGGGCCAGCTCTCTTTCAATAACATAAGACACAATCTAAACAGAATAGTAATGATAGTCCAAAAATTTTAAATAATCTAAAGAACCAGAGACTTGCAGTGATTTGTATAAATGAGCTCCACAGATAACCAGTAGATTTTTGAAACATCATTTTATTGTATCTGGTTTGTGCTGTGGCATTTCAGTGAGGCTTGATAAATAAGACTGTAAATTCAGAGACAGGAAACACTGAATAACAAAAAGAACTAATGTCTCCCTGACATCACTCACTCTGAAGAAGGCTGTTTACTTCTGAGTTTACCTCCTAGTGTGTTTTAAAATACTCTTGCAAATCTCAATCTCCTTGAAATAGCTGTTCTGCTTTCTTTCTACAGGAGTCCCCACTTTCTCAGTACACTGGTTCATCGTTATTTATAAACCTGATGTCAGTCAAAGATTACTTTTTACATCCCTCCTTCTTCCCTTCCCCCTACATATAAAATAGACCTATATAAATTAAATTCTCATGTAAGGCAGTCAGTCACTTAGGCAAGAATTATTGTCAGTCAGCAATCATTGATGAAGCATAAATTCATCATATTAGGTGAAGTGCGTCTCTAACAGCATTCCATGAACGCCAGCTGCTTCTCGAAAAAAAGGCTTCTCTGGCCAAATAATTTGAAGAACTATACATGCCCCTTTGGGGTTTTAGAGTTCTATACCAAAGTAATCTGTTTATCTTTGTGGAAGTTAGCAATTCCCAGATTTATTTCACAAAAGAATTTTTCTTTCTCCCAGCCACACTTAGTAACATAATAACGTGTTTTGGGTCACATTTTGGAAAGTATTGGAGGTAGCCTGAACAAGGGACATGGACCCAGGAGCCCTAGGTTTGACTCCTGGCTCTGCCACCTGATTGGTTGCATGTCCTTGAGCAAATCACAACCTCTTACTCTTTCACTTTTACATTTGTAAAGCATTGATCAGAGTTGTTTTATAGATTAAATGAAATTATTAGGAGAGTGTGCTTTAAACACTATAAAAAGTTACACAAATAAAAGCTATCATTAGATAGCACAGAGAAAGATAAGGTTACATTAGGAAATTAATAATGTACAACTCTAAAGAAACTTTTCCTAGCAATTCTTAGTCAACATTTGTGTATTTAAGTCTACTTTAGGGCCAGCTCTGAGAGGGGAAGAAGGAAGCTCAGTACAAAGGTCAAAGTAGGATTAGGGCATGTTAGGTCCAGAAATGTCTTTGGTGGTAATTGAATTCAATCCTCTCATTTTATAGATGATGGACCTGAGGCCCAGAGGGGTCAAGTGAACGCTGTAAGGTCACGTAGAGAGTTCATATTAGAAACATCTGATTCCCATCTAGTGCTTGGCCTCATTGCTAATGGCAGCCTCAGTATAAGACAAATCATGCCCCCATGAAATTTTCTAATTAGGAGAGACAAGATAAACAAATGACATATTCAGGGAACAAGGCAACACATATTAAATTTTTAAAGCTCAAAAAATGTGGCCACGGAACAATGGCAATGAGGACCCCAGAATGAGTAGGCCAAGTAGCCAGGCTGAATTGGAGATAGGACTGAAGCTGGGGCCTTGAAGCTTCCAATATGTTGTATATTGGGGCCAATATACAACACTATATTGGATTTGGATAATGAAAGAGGAAAAATAGTGTATCAAAATGAAATTAGGGATGATAGTAACTGGCTAAATGGCTGGCAATAGTTTATATGTTTGGGGAATGCAGTTTTGGTGAAATATCCCACAGTAGTCAGTTACTGAACTCCTAAATTCTCTGAAGCTTCTGTAGCTTTGGGGAGGATATGAGAAATAGATGACAGCGTCTCTGACTTGAAGGTTTTTTTTTTATTTGGAGAGAAGAGATGGGAACATGAAAAGGGTGGACAATGTAAGCCAATAAGGATACCAAGCAATGGAGTGAAACATGAGAAGATGAATCATTTCTTAGGAAAACAATGGATTGATTGATGTTTGGAAGCATGTGGGATAACCTGTGTCATCCCTGCATTAAGACGGACATTTCAATATGCATATAACCCAAGACTATGGATTATTCTTTTCTACTTGATCTTTATTAACTCTTTAACTCTTACTGTGTCATCTCTTATAGTAAATGAAATGGTGGACAAGAATGCTTAATTGAATATGACTGCCCAAGCAGATTTAAACCCAGAATAGTGGCTGCTCTTATTTGTTTCTGATGACTTGTCACCTCTTCCTCCCTCATTCCCATCACGTTCCCGTTCTTCTTAGAGTGGATAATTGACTTAATTAAAAGAGCATAAAAGGTAAAATTAAGGCATAATTTTAGATACTACCCTCTTATTCACCACTCCCTCCACCTAACCTGTTCCCAAATCCTATGGATTTTTGACATTCTTAATAGTTCTCAACCTGTTCTCTCTCCATATGGTATTCCTCTGCGACTTAATTCGGATCATCACCATTTCTCACCTCATTTGTGCAATAATATGTCAACTGGTTTCTAGGTTTCCTTGCCTCTAGTTTTTCTATTCTCTAATCCTCAATTCTGTTTCTCACACAGGCAAAATTACCTTTTAAAAGTGCAAATCTGCTTTAAAACTATAGGTAAAATTCTTCTACGTTTCTTTTTAGCTTATAGGACGAAATCCAAACTCCATTGCCTGGCACACAGCCTTTCAGGTCCTGGCTCCTGCCTGCCCCGCAGTCTCATTGTTAGCTACTTCCAGTTATCCCCATCCCTAATGCACCAAGTTTCTTCAAGTCTCATGACTTTTCTACTTGCTGGAAAGTTGTTCTGCTTATTTCAACCTGCTGAACCCCTACTCATCCTTCAAAACTTCCTAATTCCTGGTCACCTCAGCTATCCATTCCCTTTAGCACCTTTACCAAACTGCTAATATAGCACTTTTCAGTCGATATCATTGTAATCGACTGTAGAGACTGTCTTTTCTCCCGAGCTGTAGAATCAATATACCTAGCGAGGTGTCACCCCACCCTATAGAAGAAGTCAAGAGGAGTACTTTGAATGGTGAAAATAATTAGAGAAAGAATGAACTAGATTTAGAGAAAATGAAAAAGAGGAGGAAAAAGAAAGGAAAGGTAACATGTGGTCTTGCCAAGATGGTAGGGAAAGGAAGTTCATCAAGAGACATTTACTTCCACAACAGGCAAGGCTTTCAATTGCTAAAAAGGACCATCTATCTTCTTTTTCAGGGAAAATACCACCAAAGTTATCCAAATCTTTTAGAAATGAGCAAATTCCTTCATTTCCCCTGCCTTCTTGTCTCAAATAGCAGAAGGTTTTTTAATACCTCGTGATCTGGAGTTGGTAGGCCACCAGGAGAGTTCACAGGCTCCAGACCAAGAGGCCCAGTCTCAAGGGCTAGCTAACGGAACCAAGAAGAAACCCACCTTTGTTCTTTAATATTTGCCCAGGGAATGATAGGTCTGACATGAAACCCCCAGAAAGCTGCTTAAAACCACAACAGTGTGGAGAAGTCCAGACTACCACTATACAGGTCATAATTATCTGAAAGTCTTTTGAAAACACCTCCTTGTAACCTAACCATAACAGTTGCTTGGGTGGCCAGTAATAAAGCTGAGTTTGTTCTATTGGATCCTTAGCAGCAAACGGCACCAACAAAGATTTGCAATATTAAGGCATGGAAGGTCATTTATTTTCTTGATTATGAAATGACCATGGGACAAAGTTATTACATTTTAAGAAAGCATTCTTTTTTTTTTTTTAAAGGTACAGTAAAAATTAAAAAGGCACGTTAAAAAGCCTTTCATTCCCAACTAATGTTTACCAGAAGCTTCCAACAAAGTGCCTGGTTCTTAGCTAGGTAAACATTATTACATAATCCTCACCACAAGGTTGGGTCTTCACTCATTCGGAGATGAGGAAGCTGACAAGCTCAGAGTTCCTTAGTAATGTTTTTGGAAGTGGCCAAGGTGGGATTTGAATCCAAGACTCTTTTAACTCCCGTTTTTGAAACCTCCAGTTATTTCAAACACTACTGCACATAAAACCTAACAAACAATTGAGTATTCGTACTTTTGAGATAAACAATACGGAAGCCATGGGAAGGAGAACAAAATTAGAGGAAGAAGGAGGGCGCGTTTATCCCACTTTTTATTTATTCAGAGGCAATTCGGGATGGTAATTTAAAACATTACTTCCTCAAAACCACGGTTTAAGAACAAAAAAATAAACAAGGCAGAATGGCTGTCCGAGACTCGTCAAAGTTGTTAATAAAGCAAAGGCTCAAAGAGATGCACCAGGGCCTGCTAATTCATTTATTCATTTATTTCTGCGCAGCAGGGGGGCAAAAGGAGGTTAAGGGGGAAAAAAAAAAAAAGAAAGAAAAAAAAAAAAGCGGGCTCTCGCGTGGCTAACGCAGTTGATATTCCTGGCACTCGGTGTTCCAGATGCTTCCTTACAGTTGCAGGGCTCTGTGGCTCAGTCTCCATATTTCTCAATGTTTTAGTCTCGCGTATGGACACAGCGGACGCCAACACGCCCGGGAAAGCAAAGATCTCGATCAATCTCTGCAAAGGCGGCTATCTTTCTTACAGGCGGCCGCCGGGGTGTCACTTTCGGGCCACCCCCCCGACCCCTTTCTGGCTGGTCCGGCGGCGTCGCGCTGGCGAACGCCGGGCCGGGCGCCGAGGCGGGGGTGCCCTTAAACACGCGGGTCCCCGAGACCCTGCGGCCGTCCACCCGGCGCGCGGGGGCGCGTGCGGCTTCTGGGCGTCGAGCGGAGGAAGAGGTGACCTCGGACTACCCCGGGGCCGGGCAGGAGACGGCTCTGTGAAAACGCGCGAGGCCGTGTCCTGAGGTGACACCGGCTGCACGACAGAAGCAGCAGGCGCCGCCGATCAACTAGTTCGCACCGAGGATTCCTCTTGGTGCGTGGCCCAGTTCTCCTCAGGACCAGCTCCAAGCCCTCCCTGACACCGCCCCCTGCGCCGGGGAAGCCGCGCGGCCCCCCTCTCCCTCCGCGACTCCGGGCGGCACGCGCGCGCGCGATTCCTCGATTCCACAGGCGGTTCGCGGCCCGGGTGGGGGCGGGGCGCGCGGGGAGGGGACTGGCAGCCGCCGGCGGGGGCGGGGGCGAGCCGGCGTGGGGAGTTCCTCGCTCGCGGACCACACGCTCTGCGGGCCAATCCCGAGCCAGCCTCTAGCAGTGTCGCACGCGGGACACGTCCAAGCGTTTGTTGGCAGAGCTGGTGAGGGGGAGGGGGCGAGAGGGAGGGAGGGGAGTTGAGTGACAGGCGCGCGGGGCAGGCTGGGAGTTGTAGTTCCTAGCTCCCGTGGCCATAGCCATTTTGTAGTCGGGGGACTACAACTTCCAGAAGATCAAGGGGACAATTCTAAGGTGCCCCGGGAATAGGCGGCTCTCCCCGGGGCCGGGCGTCCTGGGGCAGTCGTACCCAGTGGCCCGGCTGCAGGTAGATGCGAGGGCAGTGGCGGGCGCTAGCGTGTGGGGGCTGTGGGGCGAGCGGCGAGCTGGGGGAAAAGGGGGTGAGGTGGAGCGACCGAGCGTGCCATGCATTGGGCTTAGGGAGCCTCTCTCAATTCCACTCCTGGGCTCAGCGTGGAAGAGGGGTCTGGGCGGTTGCCTGGGGAGGGCTCATCGAGGCCTCTCGGGTGTCTAGTCGACGGGGCTGAGGGGGTCCTCTGGACTGGGCCAGGGTCGGTAAGCGCCGGGGTTGGCTGGCGCCCGGTGGCTCAGCTGTGGGAGTTTTCGGCTCGTGTCCGGCGGGGAATTGCCCGAGGAACCCTAACTTGTATAAAAGCAGAGTCCATTTAAAGTTGGGCTGGATAGCCTCTCTCTCATTGGTTAGGGGGCTTGGAAAAAAGAGACTCGGCGAGCCCTCGCTGTGGTGCCGCCGCCGCCGCCGCTGGAGTTGACTCTTCTGCTCTCACTGCTGCTGCAGCACAAACGTGACTTCCAACATTTTTTATTTATCTTTCCCTTTTCTTTTCCAAGATGTAACTACAGATCCGACACTAAGGACCCTCACGTTTCGCTAATGTAGTTTTTGGAGGAAAAAGGGGGGAGTGAAGGGCGTCGGTTTTTTTTTGTGTGTGTGTGTTTCGGGGGAAATTTTCCATTATGAGTGTTTTACTAAAGTGAATTTTTTTTTGTTTGCTTCGTTCGTCTTTGGCTCTTT
>JAQZBX010066184.1:0-16159 GCA_029593785.1 Cabassous unicinctus
CACTGTGACAATGGCCCATGAACAGTTGAACATATTTACATACCTTATATGTAAGCCCAGGTGAACTTCCTCCCATGTATCCCCCATCACTGCTACCACATATGAAAGGTGCTCCCCTGCCCCAGTTGTAACCCTTCTGTGATCCAAAACTTCTTCAAAAATGAAATCAATAAAATATCTAAGTACAATTAATAGGAAAATGAAATAATAATGATAGGTTTAAATCTAAGAAATGAATACACACAAAAAAATTTAAAAACTGAAAATAAAATAAAATTAAAAGACTGGGATCTTAAAAAATGAAAAATATTAAATTTTTTTGACATTTTGCCTTTTATCCCTGTAATATCTAGTGTCCTGTATGTACAGAGACAATTTCTTCCAATTTAAAAACATTTCAAACATATATTGAACATTCTTCAATTTTTTTAACTTTTAAAATTTCACTTCTCTTTCAAATTTTGTTCTTAAGGTTATTTAATTAAGACTATCCCTCTTTGCGAACTCAAAATATTTGTTGAACATTCTGCCTAGAGCATTGTTAATCTCATTGTTCCTAAGACTATAGATGAAGGGGGTTATATATGGAGGCACCATGGTGTAGAATATGGCTGTGAGAAATTTTTAAGGGATGCTTTATATGCAATGGGACCTAAGACAGCAATCAATCCAGAAATGGCAAATAAAAGGTAAATTGCCTATTCTGGGGTATAAGTGGATAGGGCTTTGTTACGGGCTTCCACAGACAGCATGTTAAGCATCATTGAAGATATATTAATGTATGATATAAACAAAAAGCCACAGCAAGTTAAGCCCATGCAAGCACTTATAAACAGGATGACAGACTCAGAAAACCGAACATTTGAAGATAAGATCCATAAAATCTGTGGTATATCACCGAAATATTGATACATCACATTGGACTCTGTGAAGGGAAGTCTGAACATGGTTCCTGTGTGGATAATGGAATACACCAACCCACTTGCCCATGAACTCCCAGCTGCATGTGTGCACAGATGCGGGGTGATGGTGAGCCCATAGTGCAGACTGTAGCAAATAGCAACATAGCAATCATAGGACATCACCACAAGGAAGGCCAACTCTGTGGATGTAAGGAAAATAAAAAGGAAAATCTGAGCAGCACATGCTGGAAGAGAAATCAATTTACTTCCTGTCAGAGAATTCACAAACATTTTGGGAACGGTAACTGAAATACAGTGAAGATCTATGAGGGATAAATTTCCTATAAAAAAGTACATTGGAATGTGTAAGAATGGTTCCGTTACAATGACAGCAACTTTTAGAAAATTCCCAAAGTTCCCAGATAAACCATTAAAAACAGGAGACCTTGCAAGACTGCCCCTCCCAAGAGCTTGTGATGTCCATGAGGATGAATTCTGTGATTATGGTGATATTGTCCATACCTGCTTATATGCTGCAGTATTCCTAGAAGTCAAAGTATAAAATATGATCATGCTAAAATATAAAAATGGAGACAAACGACACTACCCTCAAATAAAATGTAATCTTTACACTATTTCTGTAAATTATCTATCAAACTCTACCTGAACACATCCAGTGATTATTTTCTTATTTTCTTAAAAATCAAAGGGTATTACCAGACATGCTCTGTAAGAAATTGTCCATAACGGCTGGTGTGTTTTAGTACTCTATAAATCTTACTGATTCTGTTCTGCTGCCAGGGACTTAGGATGGTTTCTGTTGTCTGCCTTCCTTAGTGGCATGATCTAGTTTTTTTTTCTTTTCCTATAAAATGTTAATGAATGCCTCAAGTTTTTCCTGGAATGGTGTTAATTGAAATGAGACCATTTTTTCATTTCAATTATATAAGATATGTGTGTTTGTCTTTTCTTTCTTCCTTTGCAGCATCATCTATAAAAATAGTGTGATTTGATTCAGAACCAATTGAATTCCATTTCTCTTAGTTAGTATATAGCCCAAGTGCCCTCGCTGTCTCTCTACTTCACCTCCTCACCTGCACACAGTATCTACAAAAAACATCCCACCTTATACTACCTCTCCAAAACACATCCTTTCACAGTGAGTCAGTCATTACAATATTTAATAAGGCTAACGGTCTGCATAGTTATCTGTCTTGCATGCTAAAATCCAGTAAAAATTGCTGATACCTGTTCATTCAAAAATATCTAGGTAACTTCAAGTGATTTAATTTTGCTTGTCTTGAAGCATTTCAAATCATAAAGAAAACTAGCTTAAAGTTCATTATTTTTTCATTTCAAAAGCTAATTATCTTGAGTCAAATTTCAGTATTATAACATTTCCATTTATGGAAAACCTAAAACTGAAGGTTTATAACTATAAGCATTTATAATTTGCATGTTATTAATATTTTATTTACATATAATCCATGTATTTTTACAAATATATTTTACAATTTTGATCACCATTTACTGGTTATTAATAATATTGATTTGCTTAATTGGTTATATCATATGAATTTTTAGTTTTCTTGCAAAATATTTTATGCAAGTTATTTTTCTATAAAAATTCTTCAATTATGTATGGTTATGTCTATTTTCCTCATTTTAAAGAAGAAAAAATCCTTTAAGCAGTGAATTTTACTATAAAAATATTGACCAGTTTTTAAGGTTATGCTATTAACCTATATTGTATGTCACTGAATCGAATCAGTCTTACACCTGAGTTTTTCATTTGCTTCATCAAAATCATGCATTAGCTTTTGATCCTTAGAGGTCTCCTTCCTATTCTCCTTCTCTTAAGATTGCAACTTTCTCCTCAGTTGGTACAAAACCTCAAGTTTCCCTTCACAAAATTTTCTATAAATCTGTACATGAGAGTGCATGCACATGGTTAAATGAATAACATTTTTCATAAAAGACAGTTCAAGATTTTTTTCTCCTTTTCCTTATTATCTTGGGCATATTTAGAAAGAATTTACAATTTTAAAATGTCACGAACAACAGATCCAGTGGGATTGCTAACTCCTCATCTAGTGTTAAACAGATAACATACAGTAATACATTAAAAATGATTCATGTAGAGCATCACTGATTCATAATATACAACAAATAAATATTAGAAATTGTTTGTATTAAAATCTACACTGGATATCTCAACATTTCCTTTTATATTTTAAGGAATATTTTGTATTGGTAGGTTTCCATGAAATGCCATCATAACTCTATTTTGTCAGTAAAATACTTTGCTATTCTTTAGAATCTACTTCAAGAAATAGCTCATTCAAGGTGCCTGCACTAGTTGATTTTCAAGTGAATTTTATGTCATTATGTTTTCAAACTTTAGAGTCCAGACTCTGTATCACACATAGACCTTCAAGTGACATTTTAATAAAGGAATCACCTAAAATAAACACTAGAATCAGAAACATTCATGCTATCCTATGAACACACACTTTGGAAGAGTTAAATAAGAAAGTATGTGTATGCTAAGGAAACTGAGATATATCATTGCTGTTTCACAGAATTTTTAATTAGTAATTTCAGGGAAGCACATCAATTAAAGTACAAAAAATTACCTAAAAATGATGTAACTTTTTCTTTCCTAACATGAATATATCTTTTGAAGAGTTTACAAAGATAGACAAAACCTGTGCTCCTGACTTCACTGAGAATATTCAAAGAGTCATTTCTCAGTGCTTAAATTATATGAACCATTCTGCTTCTGGGTTCTTTACAAATATCATTATTTTTTTGTGAAAGACACGTATGAGTCATGACTCCCTAAAACTTAGGAAAACTGATAATTTCAGATTCCAGAGAGGGCAGCTTTCCTTCAACTACTGATTGCTAGGGATTCCTTGACTATACTCTCAGGATTAATTAAATCTGTATGGTGTTTTTAGCAATAAAATTAGCAACTGGAAAAAAGAAATATTCAATAATGTTTCCTAATTCCCAGGAGATTCAATGCAATAATGTTTCCTAATTCCCAGGAGAATCAATGCATTTATTTACCTATATTAAATCCATAAATTTTTTACCCCTTAGAAAATTATATTTTCTTATGGTTTTGGACTAAAATTATAACATGAAGAAAAATTGTTTACAGTTTAAACTAACTAAAAATATTTAAAAACCAATAATTGGCCAGCAATGAGTCAATTTTTTTAAAGAAAGGATAACATTTAATGATTTATTTTCTAAAGAAAATAAATTTAAATATGAGAGAGAGAAAAGTTGTGGGTAGAGTATAGCTCTCATTCACCATAAGAAATTGAAACAGATTCTCACACATGGGAAGTGAAAAATAATATTTGATAACCTCAAAAATGTCAGTAAGTATCCCTTGGAAGAAATTCTTAAGAAAAAGTTGACTTTTCATTATTCTGAATATTTTTATTAATGACTGACAATCTGGATAGAAGCATAATGTGGGAAAGGTAAAGAAGTTCTGAGATATTCCTGGCAAATAAATGTTCAAATAGAAGTCTCTATGTACTCTTGCCTGATGTCATTTCAGTTACAAATGTTGGCATAGAAAGTTTGTTGAGTAAACAGAAGTCAAATCTATGGAAGCAGAAGTCCCCTTTAATATAGTATAGGATATTTTTAGCTTCACCAGAGCTGATAACACTCAGTGATGGTTTCACAAAAGCAGAACTTTATTTAACCCTGATCAACACTACACGCTTTCAGTATCTGAATGCGTATATTTGGGCAGAAAGCAACTCTGAGAGAGGCTGCAGACAGTCCCTGATATGGCAAGGTAATTCACACTATAACCAATATATGGAAGAAGAAGGCAGATTTGGCAACTTGAGATGTGAAAGAGAAAACCTGGTGGCATGGCAGCTAATAAATCCAGAGTATTTTTTATTTTTATGGAAACAAAACCCTCAAAATAGAATAATGATAGGAAAAAAATGCATGCCATAATATAGAACCTAAGATTACAATATTATATTTGAAGAAAATAACTTCAAATATAATACTGAAAAATCATCTGTTCTCTATTTTTCTAGAGGCCTGGGACCATTTACATACTGAAAAATTATTGTAGGCCCTAAAGATCTTAACTTTATGTGGTTTATTAAAAATATTAAAATTATTTTAGACAATAGAGCCAATGCATGTTTAAATACCCATTTAATTTATTAAAAGTAAGTAATTCTTTACTTATTAATGTAATGACACATTTTATGATAAAGTATGTTGTTTTACAAAACCATTGGAGACATTGTTTTAAATTTTTGAAAACTACTGTAATATTTGAATTAATAGAGGACAGCTGAATTCTTGTATCTACTTCTTCCTTTGTTCTGTTGCAATATATTTTTTAGTGTGAAGAACACGAAGAAAATATGGACTCAGATATATGGTTGCAAAAGGAAAGGATTCTTTAAAAAGTATTTTCAAATAATCATATTCTTCTGTGAAATATTCTTCTGTGAAATTTCTCCAAAATTCAAAAAATACTGATTTCTTAAAGAACACTTGCAATTTCGAAACTGAAATCATATTAATGAACTTTTCATATTCTCTTAAATTTAGATATATTGATCTATTTTGGCAATTTGAATGGGTCTTTTATCCATGCATGGATTTCATAATATCATGTATTGTTCATCCAGAAAATATTGGTTCACAGAGTGATGCAGATCATGCAAACGTGACATATTTACTTATACAATACCAGAAGTAAACCACATGTATTAATATCAACACCAATGTTATCAGAAAGACTTTTTTTGGGAAGCTGGGAAGTTCCTGTGGAGGACAGATTTCCTAAAATTCCCATTTTTATTTGAAATTTTAATTTTATCATATGACCTAATTTTGTTGGTTAATTTTATTACATTCATGATTAGAAAATGCCTGCCAAACAACAAATTATGTTTTGCTGTGGTTTTGCTGTCTGTATCAATTATTGTTTCACTCCCCCAATTTTTTCATTCTAATTTTTTCCCCTGATAAATCTGTGTTGGTGTTAAGCAATTTCATTAATCTGTTAAAATAAACCTTTTGTTTTTGTCACTTTTTCCTTTTGTTTCACTATTTTATATATATCATTTATTCATATTATTTTTAATTATTCTCTTCCTTTTACTTACTAGAGGTTCACTATGCTCTTCTTTACATTGATTTCTGAGAGGCACAGGTAGGTCATTATCTGTAGACCTTACTTCTTTTTCAGAAAGAACATTAACAGTTATAAACTTCTTTTTATGGAATTTTCTCCTATTCCACTAATTTTGATATAATTTATTTATCCTATTATTCAATTCAATATATTTTTAATTTTTTTCTGATACACATTTGATTCATAGATTGTGTAATATATATATAGTTAAACTTCCAAAGAATTGGTTGTTGTTGAGGAAAATTTAATTCCACTGTTGTCAGAGAACATAATCTGTATAATTCAAATTCATGAACACTTATTTAATGGCTCAGTATGTGGTCCATCTTCATATATGGTCAAGGGAAATGCTAATTAAAATCACAATGATATACTACTATACACCTCCAGAGTTTCCAATATTAACAGATCTGGGAATCATCAAATGAGGCTAATGATGTTACTCAAGGTAAATTCTCATGTGCTTTGGTAGAAGCTTGAGAAAGGAAATGCTGCAGCCCTAACTCCCCCTCAGCAGAAACCCACAGCTTTAGGAAGATAAATACCCCTCATCCTTTTTTCACTCCTTCCCTTTTCTCCCTGGAATCCACATCTTTAGAAAGGTAAGCACCCCCTGCCTGCCCCTTTCAACTGGAATTTACAACTCTAAACAGATAATGACTCTTTTCCTGCCTAATAGCCCTCTGCTTTAGGAAGATAAGCTAAACTCACACCTTTTGCTTTTATAACCCTTGCCTGCCCGCTTGCTTAGGAATTTGCCAACTTGAAGTCCCTATATAAACTTATGAAAGCCAAGACAGGGTGCTCAGATTTTTTGGAGACTTGACTCTCCTCTGGGCCCATATGTAATAGAACTTTGTTCCTCCGCTTCTGTGAGTGCACACTTGGGTTTTTCCCAAGTTTCATTGGCCACAGCATTTGATTCCCTGACTGAAAAACCCAACCAAGTAGGCCCATTGTGCCTCTGTCTTGGAGCTGATGGGCATGGCCAGCAGCAATCTCCAAGCGAATGAGGTGAGCACCACCTGTCCTCTTAACAGGACCTCCTTTGGAGGCAGCCCTCACAGGCCGCATCCTCACACCCCGGCCTGACTCATTGGGGAGGCGGACTGAACAGTGCCAAAAGACTCCAGAAAGGTAAGGCCCTGGGTGCCAAGTCCTCAGTCAGGCCCATCTCCAGATGGAAGTGGAAACTGATTACCTCCCAAAATCTCAAATATTGAGGTATCACGATAGGGCAGATCCTGTGGGAGGGACTGCATAATCTCCTAGTGATTGTGTGTGTGTGAATGAGGATGACAGAGGCTTGCCTCTGTTATTCCAATCTGTGACTCCACAGCTTGTGCTACGGAGCCTGAGTGGGTCCTAAACTGTTTTCCATGGCTATGTCACATGGTATAACGGCCCACCCTGAACTCTGCCAAGTTGCCTTAGCCAAGACGAGCTGAAGTTCTCACAAAAGACGTGGATAGGCAGGCATCTGAGTGGCCTCAGAAGGAACAACCCCTTCCTTCATCTGTCTTATGCCACCTACTCAGGATTTGGATTTATTACTGTTAATTCCTGAGGGTCGGCTTTGTAAATTCTGAACGACTGTTGTGTGAGTGAGGATGACAGAGGCTTGCCTCTGTTATTCCAGTCTGTGACTCCACAGCTTGTGCTATGGAGCCTGAGTGGGCCTTAACCTGTTTTCCATGGCTACATCATAAAGCACAATGGCCTACCCTGAACTCTGCCCAGGTGCCTTAGCTAAGATGAGCCGAAGTTCTTGAAAGATGTGTACAAGCAGGCACCTGAATGGCCTTGAAAGAGGCAACCCATTTCCTTTGTCTGTCTTGTGCCACGACTCAGGGTATGGGATCATCACTGTCAACACCTACCATCTTAAACTGCATGCTCAAACATTTCAAAAAGGACTTTTCTGGAGATTATGGCATATGGATGAACCCCAGCACCCTCTGAACCTTATGTGAAGTAGAGTCACCCACTTTTAAAGTTGACTGGCCCTCAGAAAGGACCCTGGATATAACCAGGGTCCATGCAGTGTGGCTGGTTGTCACAGGAACTCCTGGCCACCTTGATCAGTTTCCCTACATCGACTCTTGGTTAGAGATAGCCCAGACTCTGCTCCCTTGGGTTCAATTGTGCATTGGAAAAAAGGGACAGAGCATGGTCTTCATTACACAGGAATGAGGCTCCGGAAGCCAGTCATTCATCAAGGGTCCTTGGAGGAGGACCCACCACACCCACCATCACTGCCATATGCTTCAGCCACTCTAGCCTCTCCTCCTAGCCCAGGAGTGCAGGCAGATCTCCCAGAAACACCCTCACCTTTGGTCCCTCCTGGAACATTGACCCCCTCTGAAGAAAGCCCCAGAACACCAATAGAAAGGAGGCTCCGGTCAGCACAACCTGCATTACAGATGCCCCTTTGTGAAATATAGGGTCCAGCCCAGATCAGCAAGGATGGGACCATCTGACCCAGGAGGCCAGTTTTGTACTACCAGCTCTTCACAACCACAGACCACTTAAACTGGAAGCACAACAACCCCTCATTCTCAGAAGAGCCCCAGGCCCTTATTGATCTCATGGAATCCATGTTCCAAACCCATCATACTACTTGGGATGATTGCCATCAACTCCTCCTGACTTGTTTATTATGGAGGAGAGACGACAGATTCTGATGAAAGCCCAAAAGTGGCTGGAGGAGCAGGCCACAACTAGCTTCTTAAACCAGGAAGACTGGGCATGAGAGGTCGTGCCAGAGGCCCAACCAAACTGGGACTTCAACACTGATCAGGGATGGGCTGCACTACAGCAATATTAGGAAGTGCTCCTCCAAGGGGTCTGAAAAGGGGCAAAATGACCCACAAACATGACAAAGATTACATTAGTTACTCAAAAGTCCGATGAATCTCTGGGAGATTTCTATGAATGACTTTGCTAGGCCTTCAGAATCTATACCCCTTTTGACCCAGAAGCTCTGGAATACCAGAGGATGGTGAATGCCACTTTTGTTGCACAGGAAGCAACGGACATTAAAAGAAGACTCCAAAAATTAGAAGGGTTCGCACAGATGAACATGTCTCAACTCCTTGAGGTCGCCAACAAAATATTCATCAACTCAGATGAAGTAGCCGAACAAGAGGCCAAGAAGTGAATAAAACATCAAGCCTACCTACTGACAGCAGCCTTGGGAAAACCTAACCCTTCCAGATGAGAAAGGCCACCTCAAAAAGGGGAGACAAGTACCAGAAGGGTGCCCCTGGCCAGAAACCAATGTGCCTACTGCAAAGAAAGTGTACACTGGAAAAATGAATGCCCCCAAAAGACTCAGGCACATAGAAGTAACATCCCTAAAGGGAAATACTGACCTGAGCACCAAGACCATCTGATCAGGCTGCTAGGGCTCAACCCTGAATAGGGGCGACTGGGCTCACTGGAACTTGGCCCTCATGAGCCCATTGTCAAACTACAAGTTAGGGGCCAGTCAATGACTTTCATAGTGGACACTGGCACTGAATATTCTGTGGTCACAACCCCTGTCACCCCCTTTAGTGGAAAAACCACTAATATCATAGGTGCGACTGGGGACCAGTCAAGCCAATGGCCTTTTTGCCAGTCAAGACCTTGCCAGCTTGGTGGACATGAAGTGACTCATGAATTTCTTTACCTGCCTGAATGTCCAGTTCCCCTACTTGGTAGTGACCTCTTAACCAAACTGGGAGCCCAGATTACCTTCAAACCTGAAGGGCCAGCAAGGTTAAGCCTTGGGACCGGCCTCACTCTCCTCGTCACCATACCCTGAAGCGAAGAATGGAGACTTCATGCAGAAGAAAGTTCAGATCAGAATCCAGAAAAACTGTTGGAACTTTTCCCCCAGGTATGGGCAGAAAAAAACCCACTGGGAATAGCACGGAACCATGCACCCATCATCACCAACTCATCCACCTAGGGAAAACTGTGCTAGAAGTCTTGCTTGGCAGATACTACTACATAGCCTGGCTAGCTTCTCTCTGTGCCACCACCAGCATCCAGTACCAAGTTTGTGCCAAAAACAACCCTTTGTAGGGCTCCCATGCTCTGGCAGGTGTCCAGCACGGCAATGGCCCCCTTTGAAGATATCACAGTAGACGTCACAGAAGTGAAACCAAGTCGGAGGTACAAATATCTGTTGGTGATGATATGCACCTTTTCACGTTGGACCAAAGCTTTCCCCACTCTCACTGAAAAGGCAAGAGAAGTGACTAAGGCTTTACTTAGAGGAATCACTCACAACATGGGCTGCCACTGTCTATTGGAAGTGACAATGGCCCAGCCTTCACAGTTACCATAGTCAAAGAGCTAACAAAAATGTTAGGAATCTGGTGAAAATTCCATACCACTTACAGGCCCCAGAGTTCAGGGAAAGTTGAATACATGAACCAAACCCTCAAAACCACCCTATCCAAATTCTGCCAAGAAACTGGTCTCCCCTGTGTAGACTTACTTCTCTTTACCCTTCCCCCAGTTAGGTGTACCCAGGGCCCACAGCCTATTCACCCTTTGAAATTCTATTTGGGGGAAGCGGGAGTGGCTCAGTTGATAGAGCCCCCATTTACCATATGGGAGGCCCCGGGTTCACTTCCCGGGGCCTCCTTGTGAGGGCAGGCCAGCCCGTGCAGCCTAGTGGGCTGATGCAACAAGCCCTCACAACAGGAAGTGGGTGTGGCTCAACCGATAGAGCCCCTGTTTACCATGTGTGAGGCCCTGGGTTCGCTTCCCGGGGCCTCCTTGTGAGGGCAGGCCAGCCCGTGTGGTGCAAGGGGCTGATGCAGCAGTACCTCACAGCAAGGGGGAGATAAGCAGACACGGAGAAGACACACAGCAAATGGACACAGCAAGCACAAGCAGCAAGGGGGGGATAAATAAATAAATAAATAAATCTTTAAAAAAAAAATTCTATTTGGTTGGCCACCACCAATTACTTGGGCCTTCAAAGGAAATCTCAAACTTCTGGGGGCGGCTATCCAAGGTTCCTTTCTCCAGCAGCTGGGAAAACTCTAGCCGAAATACATAAAACTCTCTTGTCCCAGAATCTCATCCCCTTGGGACATCCGGTGCACCCCCACTGGCCAGGGGATCTAGTCTGGGTCAAAGACTGGAAAAAAGAACCTCTTCAGCCTTCCAGGACAGGTCCATATACTGTGATCCTTGTAACTCGTACGGCTTTTAAAGTTGAAGGCATCATCCCTTTGATCCATCATTCAAGGGTCAAGAAGGTACACCCCAATAAAGAGCAGGACAGCTGGACAGCCCAACAAGTACCCAGCCACCCCTTGAGAGTGTGAGTCACCTGGGAACCCCAAGCACCAACTTCGTCGAACACCTGCTGAATGGACCCCAGTTCCTGGTGGATCCTGTGCTTATATGGCCTGCTCGCCTTGGTATTTGGAGTTGGACTCGCTGCTGTGACCCCTGCAGACTGGGCTATTGTGAATAGAGCCCTAATTGCAATTGCTTACCGGTGTTTAACAGGATGCTTCTGTGCCTTGATTTGCTTATCCTTTCCTTCCTTGTCCCCTCCCTAGGAGCCAATACCTGCCCCCAAATCTATGGCAGCTGCAAGTTAGTCAAAGCTGGGGCAAACAATCCATGCTGAATGATTCAGTCCCATTGTTGGCAGGTGCAACTTCAGTCTCTGTAATATTTGATGCTTGCAGGGCAATCCAAGATCACGCTCCTTATACCTTGCTAGTTGCCCCGTACCCTCATGCCCCTATACCTGCCCCAGGAGGGTGTAGGGGTCACAACTAGGGGAGTTATGACAAATACCTCTGCTGAGACCCCCAAAAGAGTGGAGGATTCTGCCACTCTTGGAACTTGCTGGTAGGTGCTACCACTCCCTGGTAGGGCGTCCCACCGACTTCTCCATATCTCCTACAGAAAATCCCCAGCCCAGCAAGGTGTGACATAGAAACCTGTGACTCCATAAAACTCACCTTATTAAACAAAACCACTGGATCAGAAAATACCTTTTTAGAGGCCCAAACAGAACTAAAACTAGGAATTGAAATATACGACCCATCAAGGTCGGACCTAGGGGATCTCATACTGGTCCAACTCATCTTGGTAACCCAACCACCAGAGAAAACCCTGATGAAAAATATCAGTAAAGCTGCCCAGCCACTAAAAGCCAAAGTTAGAACAGCCCCCCCCGAACATCCTTTTGAACTATGTTCGAAATTTCCACCAACTCCTAAATGAATCTTGGCGAGACATAACTGCATCCTGCTGGCTATGTACTTCCTCAAATCTAAGCATCTTCCCCATACCTGTCCCATGGAACATAACCCTCCTGACCCATGACAGCTTTGTGGAAGGAACCAGGGCCCTCCCAGTCTGAATAACTGAACCCCCAGGAAAACTGGCTAACTGTAATAACGTAACTACCATATCTCCTTCAATCATCCTCCCTCTTGGAAGGGCTAACTGCAACACCAACTGCCTACTCAATGAGCCTGACCGATGCACCGCAAACTCCACCATCTGGGTCTGTGACACCAACACCTACCAGTGTCTACTCCTGGATGGCCAGGGCATGTGATTTTTCTTCTTCAATTTATCAGTGTAGTTTATTACATTAATAGATTTTCTTGTGTTGAACCACCCTATCATACTTTTCCTAAAATTCACTAGATTGGGGTCTATAATTCTTTTAATGTTCTTTTGGAGTCTGTTTGCAAGAATTTTGTTGAGAACTTTTGCATCTATATTCATTAAATACATTGGTCTGTAATTTTCTTTTTTTGTGGTCACTTTATCTGGTTTTGTTATTAAGGTAATGTTTATGTCATAGAATGAGTTTTGGTAGCATTACTTCCTGTTCAATTTTTTAAAAGAGGTTGAGCAAGATTGGAACTAGATAATCTTTGAATGATTGGTAAAATTTACCTGTACAGCCATCTGGTCCCAGGATTTTCATCTTTGGGAGGTTTAAGATGACTGTTTCAATCTCTTTACTTCTGATTCATTTGATGAGGTCTTTTATTTCTTCTAGGGTCAGTGTAAGTGGTTTCCTTGTTTATATGAATTTGTTAATCTCTGCATTGTCTAGATTTTTGGCATACAGTTTTTCATACTATCCTCTTATGATCCCTCTTATTACTGTGGGGTCAGTGGTAATGTCCCGCTCTCATTTCTGATTTTACTTAACTGCATGTTATGTCTATTTTCTTTGTCAGTCTAGCTAAAGGTTTGTCCATTTTGCTGATCTCAAAGAAATAACTTTTGGTTTTGTTGATTGTCAATTTTTTTAATTCTTAATTTCACTTATTTCTCCTCAGATCTTTACTCTGATCTTTATTATTTCCTTCTTTAAGCTCGGTTTCAGATTAGTTTTCTCTTCTTTTTTCTAGTTCCTCCAGGTGTACAGTTAGATCTTCAATTTTAGCTCTTTCTTCTATTTTAATGTAAACATTGAGGGCTATAAATTCCCCTCTCAGCACTGTCTTTGCAGTGTCCTATAAATATTGATATGTTGTGTTCTCATTTTCATTCATCTCAAGATATTTGCTGAATTCTCTTTCAATTTCTTCTTTGACCTACTGTTTCAGAGTGTGTTGTTTCATCTCCATTTATTTATGAATTTTCCCTTTTTCCATCCATTATTGATTTCCAGCTTCATTCCATCATGATCGAAGAAAGTGTTTTCTATAATTTAATCTTTTTAAATTTATTGAGTCTTATCTTCTTACCCAACATATGGTCTATCTTGGAGAAGGATCCATGAGCACTTAAAAACAATGTATATCTTGCTGTTTTGGGGTGCAATGCTCTATACATATCTGTTAGGTCTAGTTCATTTATCACATTATTCAAGCTCTCTATTTCTTTGTTTAGCCTTTCTCCAGATGTTCTATCTAATACTGAATGTGGTATATTGAAGTCTCCAACAATTATTGTAGAGACTTTTATTTCTCCCTTCAGTTTTGCCAGTGTGTCTCATGTATCTTGGGACATTCAGGTTAGGTGCATAAATATTTAGTATAGTCATTTCTTCTTGGTGAATTGCCCCTTATATTAATATATAATGACTTTCTTCATCCCTTATAAAAATTTTTGCTTTTGAAATCTATTTTGTCTGATATTAGTGTTGCTACTCCAGCTCTTTCTAAGTTATATTTGCATGGAATAACTTTTTCCAACCTTTCACTTTTAACCTGGTTGTGTCCTTATGTCTGATGGAGATCTCTTGTAGACAATGTATAAACAGCTCATATTTTGTATGCTTTCTATTAGTCCAGTAAAATTCCAATTTTATAAGATGATTGTGAAATTTCTTAATGAAACACATAAAATTAAGTACCACATTAAAACTAGTTTGATTATTCTATTCAGGTACCTCAAACTTAGCCTGGTCAGAACTTGCATCATAAACATAAATGGGAGAATTTTTGTGACAACAAAACCTATTTTCCACATGATTTAAACAAGATGCAGAGTTATTTATAAAACATTTGAAATGTGTAAGATACACTCAAAACTACTTGGAATATCAAGATTCAGGAAAACTTTGATACTGCCTGAATGGCTATCTACAATAGAAGGGCTCACCCAATCTCGTGCCAAAAAGGAGAAACACATCTCTCAGTGAGAAAGTTGCACAAGTTTGTGAGTGCAAAAGCAATGAAATGGGGGAGTATTCCCAAAACTAGTTCAAAGTGAGAATGGGAGCTAGGATTTTTATAGGCAAAGGAAAAGGGGTTTGGGTTGAACATCAATTGATGAC
Source organism: Cabassous unicinctus (assembly GCA_029593785.1). Classification (NCBI taxonomy): domain Eukaryota; kingdom Metazoa; phylum Chordata; class Mammalia; order Cingulata; family Chlamyphoridae; genus Cabassous; species Cabassous unicinctus. The sequence goes on from JAQZBX010066184.1 coordinate 14,873, forward strand.
CACCTTAATCATTCTTGCCATGTTGGTAATGAAGCTGGATTTTTCAAAGCATCTCCTGGTAGGATGTAGGCAAATTTCTCAATCCTGTGTTATCTCAATCGTGCCAAACTCCTGCTTGTTGCAAGGGGATATTGCTATAAAACTGCTCAAGTATATCCAGCTTTTTGTTTCTGAATAAAATTACAGATTTACTGAGTTATAAGGTGTTCTTATGTCTTTCTGGGTTTCTGCTTTGAGATGCTATCTTAAGTAGTACTGGGAATGTCTGGATATTGTCTTTCTAGGAACTAAGAACAAAGACTATTAGATTAATAGAAAACTGGTTCAGCTAGATCTGGGGAAGGTGTCAGAATTTCCAGAGCTGCTTAATTGAAGAAATATTTAGTAAGCAAATTTTCTACCTATCAACTTTAAATTGCAAAAGAAAAGAAAAAAAAAAGGAAATTTAAAAATTTATATGACATGACATATATGTTAGAATGATATGACAAAGAACTTAAGTCAGCTATTATAAAAATTCTCCAATAAGTAAGGGTAAATCCTCTTGAAATTAATGGAAATTAGTCTAAGAAGAGAAATAGAAGGAATCAGAGTATTTTGGAAATGAAAATTTATAATACTTGAATTAAATATACGAATTAGATAATTTCAAATAAGAATGAACATTTCCAAGAAAAGATCAGAATATCAGAGTTATAAATAGAAATTATTCATTCTCAAAAACAGAATTACAAAAAATTAACAGGGACTTAGGGTCTTGTGGAGCACTAAGAAAAGGTCTTACATTCATATCACAGGAACTCTGAAAAGACATGAGAAATGGTACTGCAAAATAAAATAAAATAAAATGAAAGACTTATGGTTGAAAAAGGCCCAAATTTGGAAAAAGATAAACATTTACCATTTCCAGAATCTTAAGGAAGTTTAACTAGGATGAAACCAAAGATATACATTATTAAACACATCATATTAAAATGTCCATATTCTAACGAAAAAGAAAAATGTCTTGAAAACCACCACAGAAAAATGACAATATAAGCAGAAATCATATTTCAAATGAATCTGGATTCTCATCAGTAACCATGGAGATAAAAAGGAAGTAGAGACAAATGTTTAAAATACTGAAAGAAAATAATTGTAAAACTAGAATTATAATAAGCAAAAATATCCTTCACGAATATGATGGGTTACTTTCATGTGTCAACCTATCTAATTTATTATGTCCAGTTGTTAGGTCCAACACTAGTTTGCTTGTTACTGTGAAGTTATTTTGTAGATGAAATTTGT
>JAQZBX010066185.1:0-16165 GCA_029593785.1 Cabassous unicinctus
CATTAAACTATACCATCTAAAATGTAAACAATAATGTAAACCATTGACCATGTTTAGTAGCTATGTTTTACTATCTGTATAACAGTTATAACATTGCTACCATCCACAAGAAAAAAAAAATTTTTAATATGTGGTGGGGAAGGGGGATGGAGGTTGGGTACATGGGAATCTCTAGTAGTCTGTGTGTGACTTTGCTGTGACCTAAAACTTCTTTGAAAACTAAATGAAAATTTGGGAGACACTGGGGAATGAGAGGGGGAAGGTGTCATGGTACACACTGGACATCCAATAATGCAGTGATAAAAGAAGAAAAAAAAACAATAATAATTTAAAATAAAAATAAAAAAATAGAAAAATAAAAATAAATGAATAAAAAAAATAAATTTTAAAAAAGGAAATAAATTTTTTTCTTCTTTTGTTTTTTCCCATTTTCTCTTTTTGAATATCCCAATCGGTTAATTATATTTTATTTTCAGTTCTTTCTTTCTGAGTTTCCTTGTATTTTATCTCTTGCATTTAAGCTTATCACGATTATTTCATTTTCCTATTTAATGTATTTTGTTATTATATGGGCTTCACCTTCAAGGAAGGTTTAGGTCACAGAAGGGTTACAATGAGGGTTGCATAGGATCATTGGTTGGGGATGTAAGGGATGGGGGATTCATGGGAGTAAGTTCATCTGAATATACATTAAAGATTTATAAAATTGTTCAAATGATCGAGGGATGGGGCATGGTCACGGTGGGTAGATAATTACTCAATAAATGAGGGAATACTGAATTCCCAGCCTGGAGAGCTCTGCCACATTCTCCAAGGGAGCAGCAACAGTCCCCCAAGTGCAGGGGCAGTGTCTGGCAAAAGAGGATGGCCCACTGTTGGGTTCTTGTTATTGATGACTAGCCTTATCAGTCTATGCTCTTGTAATTGAAGCTTGGCCTACTGTTATGGGGTGCCTAAGGGTTGCCACCTGAGAGCCTCCTTGTTGCTCAAATGTGGCCTGTCTCTAAGCCAAACTCAGCATATGGATGCATTACCTTCCCCCGAACATGGGACATAACTCCCGGGGTTGAGCCTCCCTGACAACGAGGGACTAATACCAAGTGCCAACTGGAAACACGACTGGTAAAAAACCTTGAATAAAAGGGGGAAAAGGTAAAGACAAATGAGTTCATGTGGCTAAGAGACTTCAAAGTGAGTCGGGAGGTCATCCCAGAGGTAACGCTTACGCACACCTCAGTAGGATCTCATAGAGCACCAAAGTGGATATCACCCCACACAGAGGGACTCCTGAGGGCTCTGGAGACACCCAGGTCCTATATAAAGGGGGACAGCCCCAGAGATTGATGCCTTATCAGTGGGCTTTACTTTGGGATCTGCAGTCCTGAGAGTGACAGAGTTGGACTCAAATAAGTCCTCCCTGCACATGGTCCATCAGTCCCTTCTATTCAAACCTATATGTGAGGCTGGGGGTTGTAGGTGTAATTCCAGAGACTGGAGCCTCTGGCCTGCCTATGTGCCAGCCATGCCTGGAATCTCAGTGGAGATGCAACTCCTACTCTACAGCTCAATGGACTCATCCAAGTCACCTGGTAAGGAGATGACGATGATGGACAACGGCCTTCCCAGGGAATGGAGAGAGCCTGCAGCTAAAGGCAGTATAATCCCATCAACCGTATCCATGGGATATAAGCCCACTCTCACTTGGAGATGGAGTAGACATCACCATTGCAGTCCCCTCAGGATTGGGGAAAGAGCTATGGACTAGAGTGGACTTAATGGTATTCTGTTGTAGACATATTGGGTTTCAAGCAATGGAAGAAATTATAACAGTGAGGTGAAGCCAGTGGCCACTAGACGCTTCTGGGGCAGGGAGGGGAAAGGCAGTTGTAATAAAGGGGCTTTTCAGGACTTGGGGATTGTCCTGAGTGACATTGTGGCAACAGATATAGGCCATTTTACATCAGCGTACACCATGCAGAACTGTGTGGGAGAGAGTGTGGTCTACGATGTAAACTGTGGTCCATGCTTAGTGGCAAAGCCCCAGGATGTGTATATCCATTGCAGGTGATGTGCCACACTAGTGAAAGATGTTTATGTAAGATGATATGGGAGGTATGGGAGGTGGAGATGATGGGAATCCCTGTAATTTCTGTGTAACATTTATGTAATCTAAGCATCTTTTAAATTATATATGAAAAAAATAACATTTATGTAAGGAAATGCACATATATTCATATATACCTATATATCATTTTACAAATATTGGTTTTTATTGTGAAAAAATTGATTTTTTACCCACAATAAAAAAAAAAAACAGAAAAACAAAAAGAAACAAACATTTTGACACTCATTTTGTAACCTAGGATAAAAAAGCTAGGGTAATGTATATTAGTGATGAGAGTACATTGTTCTGAATGTACTTGATATTACCAAAATGTACACTTGAAAATAAATAAAATGTGAAATCTTGAGTTTATATAGGTTACTACAATTAATTGTTTAAAATAATTAATTAATTTGAAGTATTCCGTTTTAACAATATCAAAGACTCAATATTTTAAGATGCTGTTTCTTCCCAACCTTATCTATGCATTCAACTCAATCCAGTTCTAAATGTCAGCAGGTTATTTTGAGGATATTGACAAACTAATTCTGAAGTTTATATGGATAGACAAAAAACCTAGAAAGACAAAAATTACTGAAGAAGAAGATCAAGCTTTTAGGCTCCATAATACCCGATACTATCTAGATAGCTTAAACAATACTGAATAAGAAGAACAAAGTAGTAAGTACTACTGTATGAATTAATTTCAAGTTTTCTATAGAAGCACAATACAGAAACAGAGTTGTATTGTGAAAATAAAAGCATATACTAATGTTAGAGAACCAAGAAATAGACCCACACAAATGTGGTTAAGTAATTATTTACAAATAAGTAAATTCTATTCAATTGAGAAACTGTGGTCCTTTCAACAAATGGTTCTGGAGCAATGGGATGCACTCATGCCAAACAAAAACAAAATTTATTTTATTCAACAAATATTTTGACCAGTCATTTTGTACCCTGTGATGAAAAAGTTGAAGTAATATATATTGGTGATGGTAACACAATATTTGAATGTAATTCACATTACCAAATTCTATGCAAAAATTAACTCAATATGAGTCATAAACTTGAATGTAAAATGCACATATAAAACTTCTAAAATAACATATACAAAAAAATCCAGGGACTAGTGGCTTGGTTAAGTGTGTTTCGATATAGCACCCAAAGCATGATCCATGAAGAAAATTTAAAACTTGAGCTTTATTAAAATATAAAAATGCTATTCTGTGAAAGAGCTGACGAGGTAATGAAATGAAAATCAATGGGCTTGGGGAAAATATTTGCGAAAGAAATATCTGATCAATTATTTGTATTAAAAAATATAAAGACCTCTTAACACCCAACATTAAGAAAGCAAATGCTCAATAAAGCAAATGCTCAATTTAAAAATAGGCAAAAGATCAGAACAGAATCCTAACCTACAAGATATACTATTGGCAAATAAGCATAAACAAAAAGATGCTCAAAATCATTTGTCATTAGAGAATGGTAAAATTAAAACCACAATGATATATCTCATCACACTTATTAGAATAGATAGGAGAATTGTGGGAACGTGCCATCAGGTTAGGCAGATAAGGCTCAGCTCTCAATAAAACAAAAGAGAAAGAGCCAAAGGCTGCCTTGGGGATGTGCTTTGGGGTACAGCAGACCAGGACACTGCTTCACAGCTAATGGGAAAGTGCAGGACAGAGAGACGAAGAAGCTGAGGCAGCAAACTGAGTTATTAAACCTCCAGGGTGCCAGGAAGGGCTCTCCTCCCCCCACCCTGAGACATTAAGTGAGGGTAAACCTCCTGTGGAATTGCATCTAACTGAGAAGAAAGCAGACATCATCCTTTCTGCCACCTGCTTTGGTTATACACACACACACACACACACACATACATATATGTAACGGGAAGGTGCTCTGATACATCTAGAAGGGTGATGGATAGATAAAAAAGCCAAGGGAAAACTGTGAGTTGCTTCCCCCTGTGGCTGGAAATGGCACATATTCCCCACCCTCAGGGCAAATAGTCTAGATGGAGCTGATGGCTCCCTACTCTGAACTGAGTGTGAGGGTGGATTCCCTGGGAGGAAGAGGGGTCTGGGACGGGGGAGAGCGGTTTCTTTGTGGTAAGTTTGGTCAGCTGAGCCCCCTTTGAATACTGGAAGGGACTATGACTTGACAGGGAGTGGGGATGGGGACCTCCTCAGGCAGGGTGTCACAACCAGCCACCCAGGTAAAGAGAGGAATTAGATTAGAAAGGAGGCAGGGACAGATAGGTGCCTAATTAGCAAGACTCTGACAAACTGCAAGGAATCTAACCTGCCTGAGGGAAAGGGGGTAGATAGCCATCTGAAAGGGTAACTGAACTGATGAGACACTTTAGCTGATTGGAAGTATTCCTGTCTTGCATATACAAGTTCCCTGGATCAATTCCCAGCTCTTCTTAGAGAAGTGATCCACAGGGTTATCGGGCATCCAGCTGGAACTTTGACAGTGAACATATAGACATTCTTTTTATATTAGCTTTTCTTGGATCTCTTATTTAAAAAAAAAGTTTCCTTTTTGATATTCCTTATTTCACCCACTAAATCTTGGTTCAAAATTTGCAGAGGGCAGGCTGCAGGGTGATTGGTTGATGAACACCATAAATCTGAGAAGATTCTTAGGGGTTGAAGAGAGAAAGCTGTTTTTCCATGTTTTTATTTTTGTTTTTCCTTCCTTCCTTCCTTCCTTCCTTCCTTCCTTCCTTCCTTCCTTCCTTCCTTCCTTCCTTCCTTCCTTCCTTCCTTCCTCCTTCCTTCTTTCCTTCCTTCCTTCCTTCCTTCCTCCCTCCCTCCCTTCCTCCCTCCTTCCCTTCCTCCCTCCCTTCCTTCCTCCTTTTATCAAATTAGTTGCTACTATCTCATTTCATTATGATTCCCCTTTCTTTTTTTCCTTATTTTGTTTTTTCTTTTTTTGCTCACTGATTTTTTTCTACCTACCCTATTTATTTTCTCTCCTTCATCTTTCAATTTCCTGTTTTCTGTTGTTCTTTCATTCCACCTCTTTTTGTTTTTCTTAAAATTTTTTTAATAATATATATTTTCTTATTTTTTAAAGATGCTTAGATTACATAAATGTTACACAAAAAATATAGGGATTCCCATATGCCTCAAACCCATACTTCACACTCTCTCCCACATTAACATCCTTCCTTGGTGTGGCACATTCATTGCAATTGATAAATGCATCCCGGGGCTTTGGTATTAAGCATGAACCATAGCTCACATTGTAGTCTAAACTCTCTCCCACACAGTTCTGCATGTTATGTGATGATATAAAGTGGCCTATATCTGGCATTGCAATGTCACTCAGGATGTTTCCCATGTCCTGAAAAAGCCCCTGGATTACAACTATATTTCCCTCTCCTGCCCCTAAAGCCTCCAGTGGCCACTGGCTCCACCTCAATTCTGTAATTTCTTCCATTGCTAGAATCACAATATGTCTATAGTAGAATACCAGTAATGTCCACTCTAGTCCATAGTTCTTTCCCCAATCCTGAGGATACTGGGATGGTAATATCCACTCCACCTCTAATTGAAAGTGGACTTATATCACATGAGGAAGATGGATGGGACTATCTTGCTTGCTGTTGCAGACTCTCTGCTCCTTGGGATGGTCATTGTCCATCATCATCTCCTTAATGATGGACTCGTCCTGGATGAGTCCAATGAGCTGTAGAGTAGGTGTTGCAACAAGGCTGAGGTTCTGGTCCCAGATGGCATATGGACAGTCCAAAGACTCAAGTATCTTGGATGTAAGCCTACAAACTGCAGCACCAAGTATAGGTTTAAATAGAAGGAACAGATGAGCCACATATAGGGAAGACATAATTGAGTATAAATCTCTCACTCTCAGGAGTACAAACTTCAAATTATGGCCCACCGGAAAGGCACCAAACTCTGGAGTGATCTGGCCTGACCATAGGACTTGGGTGTCTCCATAGCCCTCAGGAGCCCCACTATTTGAGTTATTATCCACTTTGGCAGTCTATGAGATCCTCCTGAGATGTGCATAATTGTTACTTCTGGGATGACCTTTCAACTCACCTTGAAGTCTCTTATCAATGTAAACTCATTTGTCATTACCTTTTCCCCCTTTTATTTGAGGTCTTTTTCCAGTCACATTGCTAGTTGGTGCTTGGAAGTAATCCCTCGGTGCCAAGGTGGCTCATCCCTGGATGTTATGTCCCACACTGGGGGGAAGGTAATGCATTTATATGCTGAGTTTGGCTTAGAGAGAGGCCACATCTGAGCAACAAGGGGGCTCTCAGGAGGCATCTCATAGGCACCCCATAATAATAGGCAAAGTTTCTATTTCAAGTGCCAAGGTTCAGAAACATAGACATCAATATCAAGGGCCCATCAGTGGATCATCCTTCTTCACCAGTCATTGCCCCTGCACTTGGGAGACTGTTGCTCCTCCATTAGAGCATGTGGCAGAGCACTCCAGGATGGGTATTCAGTATACTTTCAGTTACTGTGTGAATCTCCACCCACTATGACAATGCCCTATGAACACCCGAGCATTTTTATATACCTTATATATACGATCAGATGAACTTCTTCTCATATATCCCCTTCACTGACACCACACCAATGATCCTCCCCTGCCCATGTTGTAACCCTTTTGTGATGCAAACCTTCATCAAAAATGAAGCCATTACAATAGCCAAATAAAATTAATAGGAAAATGAAATAATAATAAGTTTAAATATCAGAAATAAAATACATAAACAAATAAAAAAAAACTAAAACTAAAATTGAATTAAAAGATTGGGATATTAAAAAATAATGAAAAATATTTTTTTAAAATTTTTTGACATTTTTCCTTTCATCACTGTAATATCTGGTATGTCGGTACAGTGGCATTTTCTTCCATTTATTACCCAGTGTCTTACTGTTTTTCACATTGTTTTCAAAGAAGATTTAGGTCCCAGTAAAGTCACATACAGTATACAAGGGACTTTCATATAACCAACATCCTTTCATTTTCCTCCTTCTTGTATTAATACTTTTTTATATGTGGATGGTACCTTTGTTATAACTGAAATACAAATAGTGAAACATAGCTACTAAGCATGATCAAATATTTACATTATGGTTTACATTTCAGACCGTACATTTTTATATACATTGATGATATTTAACATGAACTTTGTCCATCATGGTGAGATCATGTAGAACACTTCCATTGCCTGATAAATAGCCCCTGTTTGATCTATTTTATTCCTCCCTCCCCCTTCCCTCAGGGCCCTGTCTTCACTCCTTGGATGACAAGCGTCTCAGTTACATGCAACAAGACTGAGGTCTTGACACACTGGTTTGTCCTCCCCTATCAGGAACCACCCATGCTCTCGAGAGTCTCTCACCTGTCTATTTGTGAACAAATCAGTCCTCCCGAGGATGGGATTCCAAATCCTTCCTGCTCATTTTGTGGTTCTCCACCCACTGACACAACACATTATGACAAAATGATCACCCACACACTGCTTAGATGCCTGCCCAAAACTTATAGTCACTGTTTTTTGTTTGTTTGTTTTGTTTTTGTTTATTGGTGTTTGTTTTCCAAAACAAATTTTTTTTTTAGGTTTTCCCCCATAAAATCTCAGAAAATAAAAAAGAAAACTTGACAAAACAGTATTTTAGCATTTGGAGATTTAGCAATCATTTTTTTTTTAAGATTTATTTTTTTTTATTTATTTGTCCCCCCTTTGTGGTTTGTGCTTGCTGTGTCCATTTGCTTTGTGTTTTTCTGTGTCTGCTTGTCTCCCTTTGTTGCATCATCTTACTGCGCCAGCTCACCACACCACACAGGCCGACTTGCCTTCACCAGGAGGCCCCACTGTTTTTTTAACAGCTGCCTTTCTAATGGGTGTAAGATGATATCTCATTGGAGTTTTCAGTTGCATTTCCCAAATAGCTAATGATATTGAGCATCTTTTCATGTGCTTTTTAATGATTTGTATTTCTACCTTAGAGAAAATGTCTTTTCAGGTCGCTTGACTATTTTTTAAATGTGTTGCTTGTCTTTTTGCTTTTGAGGTGTAGGATGTTTTTAATATATGCAGAATATTAGGCTCCTATCAGATATATGGTTGACAAATATTTTCTCCCATTGGATAGGCTGCCTTTTTACTTTCTTGATAACATCTTTTGAGGTGCAAAAGTTTTTAATTTTGAAGAGATCCCATTGATCTATTTTTTCTTTTGCTGCTTGTGCTTTGAGTGTGAAGTTCATGAATCCATTTACTCTTGCAAGGTCCTGTAGATGCTTCCCTACATTACCTTCCAAGGTCTTTATGTTCTTAGTTATTATATTTAGAACTTTGATCCATCTTGAATTGATTTTTGTATAAAGTGTCAGATGCTGTTGCTCTTTCCTTCTTTTGGATATGGATATCCAGTTTTCCAAGCCCCATTTGTTGAAGAGGACATTCCTTCCCAGTTGAGTGGGCTTGGTGGTCTTCTCGACTATCAGATGACTTTATATGTGAGGATCTATATCAGAACTCTCAATTCGGTTCCATTGGTCATTATGTCTATCCTTGTGCCAATACCATGCAGTTTTGACCATTGTAGCTTTGAGTATGTTTTAAAGTGAGATAGTGTGATACCTCCAATTTCATGTTTCTGAGTATCTCTTTACTTGTAATTGATTGTTGAGTTCATCAATTTCTTCTTTTGTCAGTGTTGGCTGCTTGTGTCTACGAATTTGTCCATTTCCTCTAAATTATCATTCTTATTGGCATATATTTTTTCAAAGTATCCCTTTATGATACTCTTTATTTCTGTGGGGTCAGTGGTGATATCCTCTTCCTCATTTCGTATTTAGTGTATTTGCATCTGTTCTCTTTTTTCTTTGTTGGTCTGGCTAAGGGTTTGTCAAATTTATTGGTCTTCTCAAAGAACCAGTGTTTGGTTTTGTTTATTTTTTCTAGTGCTATCTCATTTTCAATTTCATTTAGTTCTGCTCTAATCTTTGTTATTCCCTTCTTTCTACTTCCTCTGGGGTTAGTTTCTTTTTGTATTTCCCATTCCTCCAGGTGTGCAGTTAGTTCTTCTATTTTAGCTCTTTCTTCTTTTTTGATATATACATTTATGGCTATGAATTTCCCTCTCATTACAACTTTTGCTGCATTCCAACTGTTTTGATATGTTGTATTGTCATTTTCATTCATTTCAAGTTAGTTACTGATTTTTTTTTGAGATTTTGTCCTTGACCCACTGCGCATCTAAAGGTGTGTTGTTTAACTTTCGTATCTTTGTGTCTAAACTGGTTCTGTGGCCCTTACTGATTTCTGATTTTATTCCATCGTGATCAGAAAAATTACTTTGTATAATCTCAATCTTTCTGGATTCATTGAGATATTTTTCTGTGGCCTAGAATATGATCTATCTTGGAGTATGATCCATGTGCACTCAAGAAGAATGTCTATCGCACTGTATTTTGATGTAGTGTTCCGTGTATGTCTATAAGGTCCAGATTCTCTAAAGTATTAAACAAAGTCTTTGTTTCTTTATTGATTCTTTTTTAAGATGTTCTGTCTAATGCTGATAATGGTGTATTAAAGTCCCTCACCATAATTGTAGAGACATCTATTTCTCCACTTAGTTTTTACATTGTTTGTCTTATGTATTTTGAGGCGCCCCTGTTAGGAGTGTAAATATTTATGATTGTTCTTTCTTCCTGAAAGATTACCCCTTTCGCTAATATATATTGTCCATCTTTGTCTCTTACAATAGTTTTGCATTTAAAGTCTATTTTGTCTGATATTAGTATAGCTACTCCCTCCCTTTTTTGTTTATTGTTTGCTTGTAAGATTGTTTTCCAGTCATTAACTTTCAGCCTCCTTGAATCCCTGGGTCTAAGGTGGGTTTCTTGTAGGAAACATAGAGATGGGTCATATTTCCTAATCCAGTTTGCCAATCTGTGTCTCTTAACTGGTGAGTCTAATCCATTAACATTCAGTGTTATTAGTCTTAAGGAATAACTTACATTAGCCATATTTTCTTTATTTTTATGGATGTCATATGTTGTTTTTATTTCTCTTTTTGTCTTTTTAGTTGTTCTTACATTCTCCTCCAGCTTGCTCTGTCCTCTTTTTTTCCATTCCACCTGCAGAAGTCCCTTTAGTATTTCTTGAAAAGCAGGTTCCTTATTGGCATACACTCTTAATTTATGTATACCTGTGAATATTTTGAACTCTTCATCATTTTTGAATGCCAGCTTTGCTGGATAGAGAATTCTTGGCTGGAAGTTTTTTTCTTTTAGTACCGTAACTATATCTTACCACTGCCTTCTTGCACCCATGGTTTCATATGAGAAATCAGCACTTAATTTTATTGAGCTTACATTGTATGTGATGGTTGTCTTTTCTCTTGCTGCTTTCAGTATTTTCTCTTTGTCTTAAGCATTGGACAGTTTGACAAGTATATGTCTTGAAGTAGGCCTGTTGAGATTTATAGTGTTTGGGTAGTGCTGTGCTCCCTGGACTTGTACATACATCTCCCTCAATAGGTTTGAGATCTTTTCAGCCATTATTTTCTCCAACACTCCTTCTGTCCCCTTTCCCTTCTCTTCTCCCTCTGGGATGCCTATCATGCTTATGATTTTGCCTTTTGTGTGGTCAATCAAATTCCTAAGTCCCTGCTGCATTTTTTCTCTCTTTTTATCTATCTCTTCTACTATCTGTTTGATTTCACATATACTGTCTTCCACATCACTAATTATTTCCTCCTCCTGTTCAAATCTACTGTTATATGCTTCCACTGTCTTTTTGACTTCTTGGATTGTGCCATTCATCACTGTCATATTTGTTATCTTTTTATGTATGGTTACAATTCTTCAGTTTGTTCTCCCAGTGTCTTCTTAATATCCTTAATCTTTTCCTTCACTTCATTCAGTTGGTCCATAAAATTTGTTTAGAAAGCTTTGATTAATTGTTCAGTATTCTGCATCTCTTCCTGGTTTTTAGTTTGTTCATTGGACTGGTCCATGTCTTCATATTTCTTAGTATGGTTTGTAATTTTTTGTTGCCCTCTGGTCATCTTTTTATCTTGATGGGTTAATTCAGTTGATTAGCTCCTCTCTTTACTCTATGGTTTTATTCAATTGCTGTTTTTGTGTGGTGTTAAGTTTTCTCTTTGACTCTGTGTTTTTATTATTCTATTTCATTGCTGTTGTCTATGTTCCTTATTTTAGCTCTCTGTGTCTCTGACCCTCACTCTTCTGGAAGTTGGTAAGCAGTGTCCTGGTTTGCTGTGCCCCAAAACATGTACCCATGGCAGTCTCTGGCTTTTTCTTTGTTGTTTTAATGAGAGCTAATATTTATATGTCTAACCTCTCAGCCATGTTCCCACAATCACAATGATGCTTAAGAATTTTTTTTAAGCACATGTCATGAGTTAGTGATAGAAACTCTTTCAATTCCACTATATTCTCCTAGATCATTACTTACTTTCCCATTCTTGCATCTATTATTTCTCTCAGAAAAAAAGTATTCCTGGTTTTGTCATTAGAATTTTACTCTTCTCAGGAAACATAAAATATGTGGAAACAATAATGATTCACTCTGAAATGAGAGTATAAATTTGTTCTCAAGGAAAACTAAATTTATTTATGAAGAATATATAAAATGCATCAATAAAAATTCATTAATTTTTCTTCTATTGGTTGAATGTAAGTTTAATTTAATGTTTTCTTTAAGGGAAAACTTGAAGAGGGGTCTTAAAATATAAATTTCAGCTAAAAAGACTTCCATAAATTGAGCTAAGGATTAACACCAGTTAAAAGATGCAAATATTAGTACTTTTCCTGCAGAAGTGGGAGACTTGATCACTGCCTGTAAATTATGAGTGTATATTACATAGAAGGAAGAGGAAACTCATTTTGAGTGAGCTTTGTTCTGTTTGATTTTATTATGTTGTATAAGTAGGATAATTATTTACTGGGTCTCTACCATGAGAAATTAAGAAAAGATGAACACTGTGAAATGAAGGTTAACTGTCCAGAGTGGGGGAAGTAAGAATAAACATCCTGAGGTCCAAGGAACATTATTTAAACTAAGACACAGTAGAAAACAGTAACAGAGCCCTTACCTCTTATAATGCACCATAAAATGTAGCCAGTGTCTAGGTGATTATATGTCAAATATAGGAGCAATGATGACTTCCTCCACTGTCAAGCACCTATGCTAGAGTAACAGTATTGGATGAAAAGTCTTGAATTTCATCTCCTAGCATCTTTCTCCAATGCTACCATTCTCATTTCCACTCACTTGCAGAACATCCTTCTCAGAAGAATTGGAAGCACCCACATAGACCAGAGATACACCATCCCAATTATGATTACATATATGTTTCATCTCCTGGAGTTTCCAGAATGAATATATTTTGTATTTATTTTTTATCCAAGGAAGAAACAGCCAGTGGTACAAAAAGAATCACTGTAATGTACCAAAGAAGTTATGTTTTGCTATGGGGAGGAAATATCACAGGAATGAGTTCTTTACAGGCAGAAACTGCAGGGACACAAAGGAAGTGTCAGATGTAGGGAAAGTCCACAGATATAATGTGATTTATGTTCCAATTTCTGTTTCAGAGTGGGTGAGCCTTTGGTTTCCATTGCAGCTAAATTTCTCCAGTTCCACTACATGGAAATTTTAAATTTTCGTCATTGTACATTTCATCCTTAGAGCTTCTATTTGATTTCTTATTGAAATGTTTATGCCATTTTATATATTTAAAAGATTCTTTTTAATTTTCTAAAGCTCATTAAAAGTGTCATTTCATATTCTGTATCTGAAACAGTTAATGGCTTTTTCCACTGTCTGCTTTTCCTCTGGATCTTAGTCATGGTAACTTGTTTTCTTAGAGTTTATGTTGATTTTTAAAATTGTTCCCTTTTTAAATTGTTGAACACATATCTATGTGAATTCATGGAGGTCTAGGTGGAAAAGAGAAGATTTACATTTAACTTTTTTTGCAATTAGCATGCTAGAACAATTTAATGTTAAGTCATGCATGTGAAGCATTTAAAGCCACATAGGTAATGTAATTTCAAACTGCACACTGGCTTATCATTCAGATGGCTTTCCCACCATGTAGCACCAGTATCAGGGCAAGTGTGTCTCTTGATACCTATATTTGATTAGTATGTTCATACATTGCTAACCTTTACAATGTAAATATAATTCCAAGGATCCCACTTTTATACAGGAATCACTTACCAGAGTTTTCACATAGGAGAATTTTGGACTTCATTTTCATGTGAAACCTATTCACTAATGTAGAATCTCAAGTTCTGAATCTCATTTCTTCATTGATGACAGTCTGCCAAAACTGCAGCTGGCATTTGAACTCCACTACCTATCACAGTGAATTTTATTATTTATTTTGTCCCTAAATTAATTCCTTGTGTTAAGCCAATTTAGGGATGAATTTTAAAGTTTCAGGGAAATTTATAAGTGTTGATCCTTATATTTCAAAAAATCACAAATCAATAGCCTATCTATCATTTTTTTTAATTAAAAAGAAGGGCAAACTGAACCTAAACCTAGTAGAAGGAAGAAATGATTTAAGTGAAGAGAAATGAAATAAAGTATAGAAAAAAGTTGAGAGTACCAATAAAATTGGTTCTTGGAAAAGATCAATAAAATTGCAAAGGTTTTTTTAAATTGAAAAATAAAAAAAAGAGAGATTGCAAATCACTAAAATACAAAATGAAATTGGAGGTGTTTAACCCTGATATTAAAGGGATTATTAATGACTATTCTGAACAAATGTCCACCAAAAATCTATGGAATCTTGAGAAATGTACCAATTCCTAGAAACATGCAATTCATGTAATTTGACTGAAAAGAAATAGATCTCAACAAATCTATAATAAGTAAAGAAATTAAAATAGCTATCATAAACCTACCAAAAATAGAAATCTAGGATCAGAAAATTTCCATAATGAAATTATGAAATATTCAAAGAGGAATTAATTAAAATACTTCTAAAAGCCTTCCAAAAAAGTCAAAGTATCTCTTCCAAACTCATTCTATGAGGCTAAAGTTATTGTGATAACAAAGTTATATAAAGATACAAGGAAAGAAAATCAAGGTCCAATTTTCCTTTTAAAGATAAGTGCAAAAACCCTCAACAAATACTAGCATATTGAATCCAAGAGAATATTAAAAGAAGTACCCACCATGACCAAGTGGGATTTATCTCAGGATGCAAGGGTGTTCAACATAAGAAAAACAATGTAATACACTACATTATCACAATGAAGAGGAAAATCAAATGAAAATCTAAATTGATGCAGAAAGCTTGAATGAAAAATTCCACTACCTTTTCATGATAAAAACATTCAAAACAGTAAGAATTCAAAGTCATTTCTTCAACAGGATACAAACTTGACAGAATCTAACAAATACATCTTCGATAAAATTTCATGTGTGGATTTTTGTGTGGACTTAAGTTTTCAAATCATCCACACATATACCTAAGTGCACAATAACTGGTTTGTAAGTTAAGACTATGTTTAGTTTAAAAAAAAACCAAAAAACAAAAAACTGCTGAACTGTGTTCTGGCTTCATCGTTTAATGTTCTCACTAGCAATGAATGAGAGTCATATTCTTCCACATACTCACCAGCAATGGATATTGTTAGTACTTAAATTTTTATCTAATCTAATAACCATGTGATGATATATCACTGGGGTTTTAATTTTGCTATTCCTTATTGGCAAATGATGTAGAGCTTCTTTTTGTATGCTTATTTGTAACATGTATAACTTCTTAGATTGAGATTCTGTTCAGATCTTCTGCCCATTTTAAAATTCGGCATTTTCTTTCTTATTTTTAGGGTTTTAAGATTTATTTGTATATTTGAATACAAATCATTTATTAGATTTGTTTCATAAATAATTTTTCTAAATGTGTAGATTTTCTTTTCAATCCCTTATCAATGTCTTTCACAGAGTAGAAATTTTACATTGGAATAAATATTAACATATATTTTCTTTTCTCATGGAACATGCTTTGGGTGCTATATCTAAAAACTCATTACCATACCACGGGCCCCTAAATTTTCTTTATGTTTTATTCTATAAAGTTTACAGTGCATTTTACTTTTAAGTGGTATGATTTATTTTCATTTAATTTTTAGTAATGTATACAATTTGTGCCTAAGTTCTTTTTTTTTTTTTTGCATATGTGCATCTTATTCTAGCACCATATGTTATGAAGACCATACATCGAATTGCCATTGTCCTGTGTGAAACATCAATGAAACACATTCATATGGGTTTATTTGTCTATTTTATCCTTAGGATACTGTTTAATTATTGTGTTTTTACAGTTAGTATTGAAATCAGGTAGCATGGGTCCTACAACATTGTTATTCTTCTTCAGTATTGTTTAGGCTATGTCTTTTATTTTCCATAGAAACTTTAGAATTAGTTTGACAATATCCACAAAATGACTTCCTGGCATTTAGAATGAGATTCATTTGTACATATGGATCATGAAATGAAGAAATGGCATCTTAGCAACTTTGTGTCATCCAATGCATGAAGATGTAATACAGTTATTTATTTATTTTTAACTTCTTATTTAGTAGCCTATATGACTCAAAATCTCCTATTTTCATCATTTTCAAGTGAACAATTTGGTAATATAAACATTCAAAATATTGTGACACCATCACCTATATCTACTACCTCAATTTTTTTATTACATTGTACAAAATGACTTGTCATATTGTTTGTTGATTAAAATAAAAGTTGAGAGAATTTGTAGTGGAAAATATTGCTTTGGCAAAGTGTTTTCCTTTATGGGCCAGGATATCTAGTCAGCAAAAGCTTCCAGGAGAAACAAGAGCATTTGTTTTCACTAACAGTTTCAGATAAAGAACACTGGATTTAACGTGGCCAATGACTTTGGGTGAGAAAGTACTTCTTTTGGTACCTTGAGTTGGACACTTTAAGACCTGACTGTAAGCTTCTACCCCAACTAAATACCCTTTATAAAAGTAAAA
>JAQZBX010066186.1:0-16171 GCA_029593785.1 Cabassous unicinctus
TTTTGAGCAGTAATTACGTATATATATGTATATATATACATATATATATATAAGCACTTAGGCTTTATAAGGTGTCCTAGTAATATTTAAAGATAAAGTCAGAATAATTTAATAAGCCTGCAGCTGTATCGGTTCTGCTCTCGCCATGATGTGACTAGTATTAAACATCATGATTTAGAGCTAGTCTTCTCGGGTCCCCACCCTTAGGCTCTGCCACAAACTTGCTCTGTGTAACTGCTACTTTACATTCTCTCTGCCTCAACATTCATCCTGAAAACAAATTAACGTGATGAACTCCCTTGCGGCGATAAGAAGGGGGTAGAAAAAACACAGAATTTCATAAGTGTAATTGAAAAAACAAATAGCAGACAGGACCCAACTCCCAAATACACACTTGTTATTTCTATTTCGATAAATGCAAATTCAGGTCAAGAGTAAAATCTTATGGAATTCTCTAAGGCATTTGTCTAATAATAGTCACAGATATGTTTTTCTGATTTGAACCAACCAAGTAAAGAACAGGAAGTTTTAGGGAATGCCTATAACTTCGTCCTCAATTATTTGTACATGGTTTCTGTAATTTAAATTGTTTGAGTCATCTATGGATAGCTGCAGGCAGAGTTTAGCCATGAATCTCCTAAGTAACCGTGACTTTCTGAGCCTCCCCTTCTAACAAATATTTCTAAACTGTTTTCCTTGACTCGTTGCCAATAAATGGATGGAACGCTTTCAATTCTCTCTTTTTCTTTCTTGGTCATAGCTTCAGAACCCTAGCGCTGCTTGAGTCCCTTCAGTTGCAGATATTGGTGGCTGAAATCAAGGGCCAGGCCCCAGAAAAATTTCACAGAGGGGACACACGTAGGGCCAAATGGGACCCTCCGATTCACACCGTGTATCTCTGAGATGTGTGGTAAGTGTCTGAGGTGCTGATAATGCTGCAGCCAAAATGGTAAATGGGAACTAACACATGGCTCACCGTAGTGAGAAGCCGTGTAGCATCCCAATGCCCATCGCGCTGCAATGCATATTGCTCAGGTCACCACTCTCCTGGGCTCTATGCGCTTTAATTGCACATGCTGCAATTAAAATTTAGGGTGAAACATTATTATATTCCTTGTATTTCCAGGTCATTGTCTGGTTATCTCTGCATTCTTTGACAAAAACTCACGTTACTAAGATAGATGGAGCCATAGGGACTGTTTGCAAGTCCACTTGAACAGAAAGAAATATGCCACCTCGAAAGAGGAAGCATTGGTGTGAGGTGCACAGAATGGCCCCAATACTGCACAACTCCAGGGGCACCATTTACTCAGTTCCCAATTGAACAGTGCCCCCCGGAATTCTGCAATGAAGAGGTCTTACAAGATCATAGATGTCCCTAGGGAAATCTCCCTAAAGGAAAACTGATTCAAATAAAACAGAAATGTCCATCTAGGAGTCGTTCATTCCCGTTCTTCCCCTCTCTGGGCCTGACTTTTCTCATCTTAAGCAAGAGGATTACATGAGATGCTCTCCAGGATTAACTCCAGCTCTGAAACCTCATAATTCTATGAGTCAAGGTCAATCAATAAAGATCAAGTGATAGGGACTGTTCCCTCTTCCACACAGTGTTCTTTTAACTAGTGTCATAGTGGTGAAACAAATAACTCATAGTTGTTTTGAAGTTGGCATTTGGAAAGAGTTAAATCCCTGAGATGCCTGACCCGTTTGCTTTGTTCCACAACTAATGAAAATACTGCATAGAAGTGAAAGGCAGAATGGAATAATAAAGTAAAGGAAAGTTCCATTGAAGCAATATCAGCAGTATTTCAAAAAATAATTTTAGGAGGCTTATTTCCCCCAAGTTGGGAACATACATATTCTTTAAGCTAAACAATGAGGTCTGCTTTAAATCAAAACCAAACAAAACAACGTCCTTAATTTGAGGTCGTATTTTATCCTTTTTTTCTTGTAAGTTATGTTCTCTACCATGTTTTCTCAAACTGTCTTTTGCATATTATCAGCTAAGTTGATTACTGAGCTTTACTTTCTGCCACTTGATTTATAAAAGCAGTAGCTAGACTGACAATGCTTCTTGCAAAACCTCACATGTCCCTCCACTCCACTGGTCCGAGATTCTCAGATCACCTTGTGTCTGCCCTCCTAGGCAAGAACCCCTTAGACATTGGTCTAATGGTATGGAACCAAGTTTGGTTTCCTTATGGGAAATGTTAAGTTTGTTATATTCAAACAGACTCAACAGCTACTTTAAGGGGTATCATCCAGGTGGCACTCATCGCTTATAAACCATGAGCTTTTGTTTTAGAAATATAAACAGAAGGGCTAGTCTTCAAATTATATAACCATCTCTATTTCAAACATTAGGCATGAGCTGCTGGACTAACTCAAGCTGAATGCAGGCACACAGTATGAGATCAATGGAGTTTTATAAGAGAAATTAGCAAAATCACATTTGCCAGAAATTCAAACACAAGAAACACACTCACACTCACACACACACAATGTTCTATCTATACCTGGGAATATCCAAGAGAAAAGGAAGGAAACAGAACTCTGCCCTTACAATGTGGGTAATACATGTATGCCTTTCTAAAAGAGAATAGGGCTACATCTCAGTCTCTCAGGTTTTCTGTCCAAATCTAATTTACCTGCAGTCCTCTGGGTCATATCCATTTAAACATTTTATAAACTTTACTGACAAAGGGAGATATGTTTCTCCTAACTTTACTCTCATCCATTCCACTAGATGAGAGTTCATGAAAACCTCATTTTGTTCACTTGAGCCCCAATGGCTAGCATATTGCTTGGCACATAGTAAATGCTCAGTTAATTGTTGTTGGATTACTGAATGAAAGAGTTCTTTCATTTTTTTTTTCTTTCAGAAAATACACATTTAGTAAGTACCTGCCACAGCCCCTTGCATATAACAGCACTCGGTAAATGTGTATAAATCGTACTGCAATTTCAATTCAAGGTCAGCTGTCAGGACAAGAACAAACCCTAGTTGATTTACACTCAGTTCTTGAACCTGCAGTCCCTTCTGTATTCCCCATGATGACAATGAGTTGGAGTGAACTTCATGACCTTGCTTTTGGCCATCTAAGAGATTGATCCCTCCTGCCCTGCATCTACTTGGTACTTTGGTTACATCCAGTTGAGTCACAAAAACTTAACATTCATGTGCAAAATTTTAAAAAAATTAAATGTGAGATAATTTTTCCTTCTATTCCTTTTGTAGAAAAAGAGCTATAGCTTCCTTTACCCTTCCTTATAGAACAAAAATTATTAGCATATTGCTCTTATGATCCTGTTAAGATGTTATGCCTTTACTGCCTCTTGAGAGTATATTCTAAAAATATAAATTTGATCTCCCTTCAAGTTTAAAATACCCCCAAATGCCTTCAGCATAAAGTCCAGATTCATTAGCATAACTTAATAAAAGCTTGACAATCTGGCCCCTGCTTATTCTGAAAGCTCATGTCTTGCCAGGCTTCCCAAAAGTAAACCTCACCAATAAATCTGTAATGCTTGCACCTATTTCTGTTTTTTCCTCTTGTCCTCTCTGTATAACAATTCCTTGCCCTCCTCCCTCTACCAAACACACACATTCACACACAAACATGCACACACACACTGTGCCTGGCTAACTTCTATTCATCTTTATGTTTTTGGTTTGCTCAGGGATCATACTTCAAAAAAAAAACAAAAAACTCACAAGTCCCCACTCCTCATCCTCTCCCACAAACTGGGTTAAGTGCCCCTCTTAGATATCCTCTGCGCTGTCACAACTTGTCTGCTCACGCCTTCCCCAATAGTCTGTAAGCTCCTGGAGAAAAAGGATCTGGGTCTTAATGTGTGGATCCCTGGCATCCAGCATAAGGATTGGCAGTTAGTGACAACTCAATAAAAATTAATGGAATAAATGAATGAATACATCCACGGCTTATTATTTGTTTATACTTCCTCCCAAAAGATAATACATGGATTGCTTATTGAACCCATTAACTCAATGCATAAAAACTAAGCAAAGCAATCAAGGGCAAATAAATTGCTTCCAAATGGATCAGTTGTGGCCTTTTGCAGTGGGCTTGCTATTGATAAGATTTTGAACTTGGGACTGAGTAAATATATATGCCAGCATGCACGTTCACCCTCCCAAGAAGTGTGCTCGTTTTTCAGTCCCTTCTTTGGGTACATGTCTATTCTTATTGCCACTTTTCATGAGACTGCTGTAGGAGATGAGATGTTTTTGCTTGGAACTGGATTGTGAGAAGACATGATGAAGAACAATGTGACAAGCATGTACCCCTATGTCTGTGTGGCTGTGACAAACAAAATGAGAAACTGACAGACTGAGCAGTATTCATTGACAACTGCCAAATGGCTCTTCATGAGCTATTAATCTGCTCACAAAACAGGAAGCTGTTATCCCTATAGAGCATGATCACTGTGATTAAACGGACCCATAGGCAGCCTCCTACACTCTGTAGGTGAGTGCAGTTTCTGCACAAGTAGAGAATCAGTGGGACATTCAGCCTATTTTAAGCAGATCAAATGAAGAGTATGTTAC
Source organism: Cabassous unicinctus (assembly GCA_029593785.1). Taxonomy (NCBI): domain Eukaryota; kingdom Metazoa; phylum Chordata; class Mammalia; order Cingulata; family Chlamyphoridae; genus Cabassous; species Cabassous unicinctus. Next base: position 4,571 of record JAQZBX010066186.1, read on the forward strand.
AAATATCTCTGCATCAATCAGTTCAACAAGTAAATTTGTGACTTCAAGTGTTGTGGGTGAGGTTACACTCTAGATAAAAATATTCTGATTGAAGCAACTATTTTATTGGGTGATTAATGCAATCTAGACTCAAGTAAAAACACAAATATATACTTAGAGTTCTTTTTCAGTAAGCTAATTTTACTTTACGAAAGATGTCCTAATGAAATGTTTTCTCTACCCCTCCCTAAGCACATTTATAAAATATTTTACTTCATACTACCTTAATTTGGATTCTCTGCTTTGTGAAGTCTAAGTTACTTAAGAGCAAGAATTGGTTAAGAGGGTAAAATTCAGGATAACTTCTGTCAAAATCCACAGTTATTTGAGAGCGGAATTAAGTGTCTATCCTATTTGCACAACCCACATTAAAATTTCCTTTGGGGAGAAACTCTTGTAATTTGTAAACTGAACACTTTTAAATTGCACCTTTAGAGCTTCCCGTCATGAATGAATATCTGGCTTCATATCCTGTAATGCTTGCTGCGATACCTCTTCAAAAAATTAAGCCACTAAACAATCAATTAAATTTTAAAAATGGCAGTATGATGGTGCTCTCCTTCACACTGCCACTGATTTGTTTGGGGACTCCTGTGTTTGATTAAAAAGAATAACAGACACTTGGTAACATTACAAAGGAGATGTAAATCAACTTAGAGGCACAATAAAACATAACCCAGTTGGCATAAGGGAAACTATTTATTCTCTAAATGTGTTAAATTCAATCACAGGAAAATTTGTAAAATTATCTTTGGTAGCCATGAAAATCTCATTCCTCTTTCCAAAAGTTGCCATAATCAAAATGCCAATTCAAAATAAATGCTGTGATTAGTTCACTGTTAGTAAAAGTGTCACTGCTAGCTAAAATCCTTGTGTGTACCTTGTACTAACTAGGAAAAAAAAGATCAATGGGACTGAAAGAGAACTTGTAGTTCAGTTAATGTCTGACTAATTATTATTCTGAACCATTAAACTGTGAACCGAAAATTTTGAGATTTACCCACAAACATTGTTTAGCAGATAACAAAGCTACCCTGAGCTTGTTTCCTGGCTAATCCAAAAGGAGGAACGTTAGTTTTCCTTTGTATTCGGTGTTCTCATGATGTACTGCTTCTTTTTAGCAGGCAACTTGCAATTAGATTGCATAAACATTTTACAACTAATATTTTAAGAATGCAGTCATTCCTAAAACACACTGTTTTGACTTCTATTATACCACAAATTGTAAGCATCATGAATACTGGAAAATACTATATGTTACACGGTTTAATTAAAACATTTAAAATTTACCTCTAAAATGGGAAAAAGTAAAAATTAAGATTAATGTTGATCTTGGGTATATTTTTACTGCTGCATGTTTTTACTGCTGCATGTTTGTTGTGCATCAGTAAGATTCATAGAAAACTTAAAACCATTAGATAAGTTAGCTAAAGGAACTAGGTATAAAATTAAAGCCTACTGGTTTTGATTCATCCTTCCCAAGAAGTCCTACTGGAATTCATTCTCATCTTGGAAGTGTTGCTGTCTGTTTGTTGAGAGGCCCACGTAAAATAGCTGATAATCTCTAATGCTTATTGAATTTCTTAAGGATATCTATGTGTTGGAAAACTTGGTTGAAAAAAAATGTCAGAAGGAAGATAATAGATGTTAAAAACAATAGCTAACATTTACTAGGCATTTACTATATACCAGGCAATGGGCTGAATCTTTATGGGTATTTATCTCTAATTTTTTTCAATAATCTATCAATAAAACACCCCACTTTACAACCCAGGACACTGAAACTCAAATAAATTAGGTAACTTAAACAAGTTCCTTCAGGTAGAAAATTCTGGAGCAAGATCCAGATCCAAGCAATGTGACTCCAGGGCTCCAACTATGAACCAGTGTGCAATGCTGCCTGAAGCTGATACTTTGTGTTTTCCTGTAAGACATGGTTTCTCCTTGGATATGGTGGATATATATTGGATAATTGCCGCCTTTAACTCTTATGTAAAGCCAACATGTTATGTACCTGATTGGAAGATATTTCCAGCGTTCTTTGTTTTTTAATGCTAATGAATATTAAATTTTCACTAAGATTTATATGAGAAGAATGCAGCCCTCATCTAAATTAGAGAAATCACAGGGAACTTAATTTGCTCTCTGGGAAACGTGTACTCAATCACAGACAATGTCTCTTCTAAAATGTTCAGCATCTGCAAATAATGTATTGAAAATCAAGACAAGAGGGACTTGGGATGGATTTTATGATGATATAACATATGTCCTTAGCTGTGTCAGTGTGTTCTCTCCTTCACCAAATAGTGCTCAGAACTGGACAGCTTTTCTTTAGACAACACGTGAAAAGAAACAATTAATTTTCCCCCATTCATTTCACTTTCTTTTACCTCCTTAATGTCTCTATTTAACTTTTCCTCTCCCCTCCCAGGTGGCATAATTTTTTTTCTTGAAACATACTAATTAGAGGATAATACTTGGAAGGAATAAGACCACAAAATATTGGCCCTTCACCTAGGAAAACTCAGGTGTTTTGCTTATACCAGCTCCAGAAATAACTTTGGCATAGAGACATGGGATGCTGTATGAGAGGCCTACCTGGACTGGGTTGGGAGCAGTCTGTCCATCACCTGTTAAGGTCACTTGACTCTTTATATAGTTTGTTCTTCATCCCTAATATTTGCCTCATGTTTCCAGTCTTGGTACCACCCTAATAGGGAAAAAAAACACCAAAACCTTCACTCTATGTCTTCTCCTTGTTTATTACTCTGAGTGACATTTAGTTTTTCCACATCAGGGTCCACCACTCAGGCATATGTCATTCTGCTAATCAAAGGGCTCCTCATCCCGCCCCTGTTATAGCTGCCTCATTGCCCCATGTGGTTTTGGTTCATTTATGAGCATGCTTCGGCATAGAATAGGAGCTCAGACAACATTTGTCAAAGAACTGATAGGATGAACTTGAATTCTTGATGGGAGATGAGCTTTCAAATGCTTCTCTGGGTATTGCATGGATAAAAACTGGCAATATGTAAAGTGGAGAGGAAACACCACCTTTGGGGCAGAACCGCCTTTGTTTTACATCTCTGCTCCACCACCTATTAGTTGGGGCCTCAGGGAAGGCCCTCGACTCCCCAAACCTTGGGTTTCCCATCTTTAAAATGTGACAATTAGCACCTACCAGGCTCAGTTCTGAGCTTGACACCAAGCAGAGGCACAATAATAGCTCGATTTATTATTATTTAATATTATTATTTACTTTTGGTGGTAAGCAGAGAATGTGTTTACACTTATAACTTAGAGATTTTAATATGAGTCATTGCAGCTGATGTATTCTAGGCAAATTTTAGAACCACATTACAGTTTGGGGAAGAGTAAGCACTGTTTATTCTTTTTTTGTTGAGGTAAAAATGTTGACTCTAATTCAGAATAATAATAAACAGCCACCAGAAGGGAAGTTCAGCTGCTGAAGAGCTGCCGTAGTTGTTTTATTTTGCTCAGGTGGAAGAGGTCATTCATTATGGGACACTGCTGGCTCCCCGGCTGCATATAATGCCGATGACAGTCTGCCTGGCTTTAATGGCTTCCCCTCATTTTAGGTGGCTCTCACCGGCAGATTATTAACAGAGTCCCTTCAGCTTGTCCTTGTGTGCAGTGCGGTAAAATGCTGGGAAAACAAGCTGTGACCACTGGGACTATTTGCATCTGATCATTTATACACAACTCACCAAGCTTCCAGGCAGCTTGGAAAATCACATAATTGCCTCCCAAACCTACCAGGATTGCAGTCCCTCTCAGGTGCCTGATACCAGCTGTTGTGCCTGTCTGGGGACTGGCATTGCCAATTGCCTTTCTATCTTCCACACTTGTCGCGTCAGTGAGCAATCATTGTTGCTGACAAGACTTTGATGACCCAAACACAGAAGTGGGAGCAAAGTTGAAGTGACTGAAAACTTCTCCTGCTGCTGCCTGGCTCAGATTGACCCTGACTTCGTTGAGAAATGTGCAGTTAATGCAAGATGCAGATGCGGGTGCTATTTGAGCAGGCATCTCCACACGGTGACAGGGGTGCCCTAGGCAAGCGAAAACTGCTGCAGGCACTGGTCAAAACAAGGTTCCCACATCTTATTATCCCACTAGTATGCCTGTCCTATGCCCATTCCAATCTTTCAAACTTCATACTCTCCCTCTCTTTCCCACTCCGGGAATGGATTTATCCCCGGGGTGATTACAACTAATGGCTATACAATTTTCGTACACTTTCATCCAAGACATGTTTATATAAACCTTCCCATTACTAAAACATGTGCACAATTTAGAAACAATGTGCCAACTTGAGGTTCATTCATTCAGCAAGCATTTATTGCATCAACGCTGTGTTAGGTTGTCATTTTATCACACTAATACCTTTTTTGCACGTTTCTAACAGTTCTCACTGAAAAATCTAAATCCTGCTCATAGAATGACTTGCACCTAAAAAAATATTCCATAGCCGATTTTCAGTAGCAACAGCAACCTCATGACAGCGTCTTTTACAGATTAATATGAAGAGTTGACTTCCAAGTTAAGTATGAAAAGATCCTTGGCATTAGGATACAATCCCCTCTCCCTACAGAATTCTTAGAAAAGTTGAGTAGGGATGGTTTCATTATGATGTGTTAAAACATAACTTTTGATATTACCAAAATTTAATTAACTTTTGAGGTCTCTCAATTCTCCAGAGAGTTTTTACCTTTAAATATATTTGGTTTAAACATGCGAAACTGACTTATAATAAACAGCAATTTCACAAACTAATAGAAATTATAGAGAGAAGCTAATTCTCTTTCATAACCTTAAAAATAATTAATCAAGCTAACATAATGAATATCACCAAGTCCTTCTCTTGAAACTTCATAAGCAAGATTTTTCCACATTATTCATATAATAGTCAGTGAAAAGTATTTATCTAACTCAGAGCACCTTCCAAAAACACAAACTATGTTGTATTTGTTCCCAGGAAACTTATAGATCGTCATCCTACAGCTGAATACACTAACCAAAGAAAGCAGGAGAGAGAAGACTCGGGGAGGAAAATGAAGCTAGTTGGCAAACTCTCCTAGCTTAATTGAACAAACAAGGGAATTCCAAATAGTGTCTTAAATGTCCTTTCGAAAGCCAAACTGGTTTGGCTGATTCTAAAGTGCTACTTGCTAAGTTCCTACAGAGCATTTAGAAGTTCTGGCTTTGGGCCAGATCTGCCAAATGGCTTCACTTTCATTTTATTGTTGGGTAAGGGGAAAACCTAAAGTTTTTATGGTGCACCCTAGAAGTGTGATTATATGCCAACATTGTGTCTACAAGAATGATAAAGATAACCACCATGATTTGCAACTTACAGGAATGTTTTTTCACCTATTATTTTACTTGGTTATCCTGTATAACAGTACAGAATGATATCACTTTCCCTGACTAAAAATAAGAAATTGAGATTTAGAAAGATCATACAGCTAACAAGGCACAGAAACCAGAACCCCTGGCTTCTGATCCCAAATTCTTTTCTCTGGCCATTGTAAACATTTCACAGGCAAAACGGGGAGTGGATCCAGGTGTGAACAGCCCTTGCCATACTTAGCATTCAGAATAATTGGACGTTTATCTGTACAGGTGTAGATTAATAAGGCTGTGTCCTCAGAGTTACTGATCTATTTCACAGTTAATTTAAATGCTGTGAGAAGACTGGGTTTGTCAAGCCTTTGAGAAGGTAGTGAATGGTAAGAACCAAGAGGGGCTGACCCAAACTGGTCCACACAGCCCCAGCCCCTCTGTGATTTGGAAGTTCCTTGAGCCTGGTAGTCTTCGAGGAACCTACATTTCAGCCTATGAACTGGTTCACTTAGGCCTCCCCGAGTCTGGACTCCATTCTCATTGTGGGGCAGAGTCTCAAGCCCTGAAAATAAATGATAAATAAGTGATTGGAGAATGGAGAACTGTGCATGGAATTTGGAACCTTGGGCAAGTCTCTTAACCTCTCTGAGTTCCAATTTCCTCATCTCTAATATATATAAAATTACATTATTATTACTCAGTGATAATATCAGTACTATTATTACTTATTATTGAGTAATAAGAATATCTACTATGCTTTTGCAAAATTGCTGGGACGATTACAGGAGGTTAATGGAGTCATCTCTTATATTACGTTAAAGGTCGGGCACTGTTCTATGCCATATACTATCCTCTGAGGTGCATACTTTTATTAGCCCATTTTGCAGATGAAAAAAAACTACAGCATAAAGGAGTTAAGTAACCTGGCCTAAGGTACACAGTTAGTAATTAGCAAAACAGATTTGAGGGAGCAGATGTGGCTCAAGTGGTTGAGCACCTGCTTCCCACGTGGGAGGTCCCATGTTCAGTCCTCGGTGCCTCCTAAAAACAAGCAAACAAACAAAAAAAAAAACAACAACAAGGAAGCAAATGAAGAAAACCATCTCAGGAACCGATGTGCCCACTTCCTACATATGAGGTTCTTGGTTCAATCCTAGGCCCTAGTACCTCAAAAAAAAAGCAAAAACAAAAACAAACAAACAAAAACAGTTATGAAACCAGGCTCCCAAATTTACAATGCAATACTATGTCTCAATTATCATGATTTGTCACATACTCCATGTTACTTAAACTTCAAAATCCTTTATGCTAGTTATTTTGGATAGCAGGATCTTACCCAATAGTCTTCAGGTATTCATTGCTAAATGGACCTTCCACCAATTATAGAGTAACTATCTCAAAGAGTAGGTGATGCTTATAGAACTTTGAAGAACTATGAAATAGAAGATAAAAGCAAAATATAAAATACTCAAAGTTAGTCTGGAAAGTTGAATTACCTGCCACAAAGGTATTTTGTAAAGATTTGGTAAATAGATAATATTTGTCAGGTGTTTGGATTCACTTTGAAAGCCTTTGTTATTAATGGCTCATCTTTTAGTAATATTTTTGTCAACACACTGAGTAACAACCCTATACAAGCTGCTGTAAGAAATATAGAATGATACATGGCTGTTGCCTTTTGGATTGATGATATTAATTATTTTTAACCAAGTATCACAGTAGCACATGATCTTTGTAAAATGTATGTTTTCAGCAAGAGTATTCTATTGCTCAAGACACAAAAGGAATCTGTGACAGTGATACTAAGTCTAAACAAAGTGTGTGGCATCTCACATGAAACAAAATATTTTAAAATGTAATATGATGTTTCTGAAGATACAGAGCTGGCCAAACCCTAAAGAAACACATAGATGTTTCTTAAGAAATTTATTTCTGTAACAGTTTTCTAAAGTTTCTATCAATTCCAACCAAACTGAAAGGAGGGCTAAATTTTTTTTTCTTGGTGAGACTGTCAGTGAAAACAAGACATTCCATAAACAACCCTTGGTGATAATGTTCCAAGAATTTAACCACAAAGACTACCAAATTATCCCACAATTTGGTAAAATGCCTGATTTTCCTCATCTCCACATCCGAAAGGAAAAAAGAATCCATGAAATCATTTAATCATTCAGCATCAATTGATTCAAATTTTGTATGCTGGATCTAGCAAAAATAACCGAAAGATGCTGGCTAAAAATAATCAATTCCCTTCCTAAAAGGCGTTTGTGTATTCATTCTCCTATCACCTCCATCTGCAACCCTGCTCACTAACTTCTGGGTCCCCTTAGGGGTCCAATGCTAGAGCATGCTTGGGGTTGAGTGTGGGAGGTGATTTGAATAAATAAGGAGGGGGAGAAACCTAGTTTAGCTCTCAGAAATTAACTGCCCCTGAAAACAGTCTAGTGAGCTAAGCCTAAACGATTTCTGCTTCTTCGCAGTGTTGAATCTTTTATTCCCTCTTATGGTCAGACCCATTTACTAAGCAGAGAAAAGGAAATGCAGTGGCATTTGGCAGAGAGCTGCGAAGTTGCACAAAACTTCAGTCTGATTACCATATGTTCATTGTGTTAATTTTCTTTCAGCCAAATGCTCCCTAGATCTTGTTTGCTATCTCTTTCAGCTTCTCCTGGATTCTCCTGAATTCTAATGTTTTCCTTTCTTTCTCAGTAATGCTCTAGTGGGGAGCATGCAAAAGCACTGCTTCATTCTAGAAATGGCCACAATAGGAGTAATATTACAGTTCTATGTGGCAGTTGTCCTCCTTGCCAGTGACTGTTAGTTTCATAAAAATGAAGTGTAATGTTCACAGGCAGGCCAAGTAATTAGTGCAAATATCAGATTTGTTATTTTAGCAACAACAATCAACGTGCATTTTTTGGGTACTCAGAAATCTTGTCATATGTTTTCTATTATAATGTTTGCATATTTGAAATGAATGTCACTCTTTCATCTCTGAAGCTCCGGTTTTGTAAAAAATCATTTTAAGCAAACCCCTAGAACACTGAAATGTTAAAAGCCACATGAATGGCTGAGTGAGAACAGTTCTTATCGATTGACTTGACATGTTCAAATGATTCTATGCCAAAGCCAAGTGTCACAGAGGGAGCCCCAAAGGGAATAATAGCCTAATTTTAATACAAGGTGCAAATCCTGCTTTCATGAGTACAGTTGGAAGAAATGCTACAACCATTTACTGAAATCCTACGGTGCACTGTGATGAATGTCTTCGTGGTGTTCAAAGTCCAGTATGGAAATGGACATGTACATAAATGCCCTTTTATGCCAGATTCCATAATAGAGATTAAAGCACAGTACAAGGACGGTCCCAGTGGCGTGAATTATAAATGGAAGCTGGCGGTAGTTTGTAACCAGGATCTGAAGATCCCCTTGAATGCCACCATTTATGCAGCAATGAGCTGGGGCTTAAGTAAATTCTAGGAAAACAAATATAACACTCGGGGATCCATCCCCAAACTTTGAGTTTACTACATGCTGAAATCCTTAAATCCACCCTAAAGCTAAAGCAAGAATGATTCTAAAACAGGCTAGAACGAAACAGATCTAGGTGCACACAGTCTGAGGTGGGCTGGGGAAATCACATATAACCTGGGGTAAAATTTTACTAGGCCTCAAAGCACAGAAGATATTCAAACACTTTTCACCATGTGGTCTGTGCTGCCAACAGCCATGTTTCTGTTGTCTGTATACATGTTCTTTAAAAATGAGGGCTACGGCTATTATTTTATGTTTTTAGTGATTAATACTGGTTTCAACATGAAAGTTACTGGAAAGTGGGAGAGCAACTGAGCAACACTTATTCAAAACAATTGTGAGGTTCTGTCTAGCTTTCTCCCATGGAAATAGGACTTAATAATGTTCCAGTTCTGTGGAATGTCACAGATACCTAAAATCACAGAGATTCCATGGGGATCAAATAAATAAAAGCACATTCCTTTTATTATTCCTTTTGCGTACCTGGAAAATAAATGGTCCTTCAAAGACTTCATCAGTTCTAAAGTTAATATGACTTTTCCCCCTTGAAATATTTGGAAACAAATCATTCTGTCCTAATGAAGCATAGTGTATAGTATATAGAAGACAATGAGTAGCGTTAGTTGAGTGAATCCTTAAACATGTAAAGGTTCACCTCTTTTGTATGCATGAGAGTTTTTATTTCCTCTTCCAGCTTCTTCTCATTCACAATGAGTTACAAGTTCATGTGAATTCTGCTTTCTTCAAATGTCTTCTCAATTTGGAGGCAATGCCAATGTAACTCTAGCGTTGTCATTAAATCTACAAAAATCATATGACTCACGGATGTTTTCCTTTCTGGGGCTCTTTGCCAGTAGTATGTCAGCAGGGCAATTAGCTCGAAATATTCAGTCCTCTTGTTAGTTCTGCTGAGCTACGTGACTCATCATGTCTCCTTGTGTTATGGATGTGCCATCATTGCTTGACAACATGAGGCATTCGATTCACAGGCTTTAAACATTTACGCAAATATTTTTTGTGCCAATATTCTCTAGGATCTGTGTGGGCATATTTTTTAAAAAACTGCACGTTGGCAGAGATGATGTACTTTTGATTTCTGGAAATGAAGAGTGCAAGCCAGGACTTACAATTCATAAATAAATTTCCATGTTTTCCCTGCAGGATATAAATACTCTTAAATGCTGCCTACAAATTCAAATCTAGGCAAGAAATTCAAACAAATCCTGTCAATTGAGGTACCATTCTGAGAGCAAAGAAGGGTTCTTGATTTTTTTAGTATATATAAGGCAGCTAAGGGCAGACCATGAATGCTGCAGTCAAATCCAACCAAATTATTAACATAGATGATTTGTCAAGTGGCTACATTGATAACAGCTTGCTTAAGGTGGGCAATTATTTTGACCCTTTGTGTTCAGGCTGGAACAAGTCTTTCCCCTACAGAGATTCTTTTTAAGAGCACTATCAACATCATTATTAATCAATACACACCTTGAAATTCTTTTACAATCTTTTGGAAACTTCCACTTTATATCTAAACTTATCCTTCCTGCTTTACCATCATCTACAAATGAACTCAAGGGGTAGGGTATTTTTCTAATGTTGCTGTAACAAACCACCACAAACTTAGTGGCTTAAAATAAGGCAAATTTATTCTCTTACAGGTTTGGAATTCAGAAATCTGAAAACAAAGTGTTGGCAAGTCTGCGTTCCTTCTGGAGGCTTCTGAGAGGGAGAATCTGTTTCCTTTCCTTTTCTAACCTCTAGAGGCTGCCTGCATTCCTTGGCTCACGACCCCTTCCTCGCATTACTCCAACCTCTTGCTTCCATCATCACATCTCCTACTTCCTGACCCTGAATCTTCCACCTCCATCTTATAAGGACCCTTGTGATGACATTGGGTCTACTCAGATGGTCCATGTTAATCTCCCCATTTCAAAATACTTCATCACAACTGCAAAATCCCTTTTACCATGTAAGGTAATATATTCCCAGCTTCCGCAGGTTAGGATATGGACATCTTTGTGAGGACATTATTCAGCCTACCACAGGTGGATACACCAAAGCGGACACAAAGACAGCAACTCTCCCTACTTAGGGCATTAATTCCCCTTCTAAAGCATTGGACAATCACAGATGAAAAAAAGTAATTCGGACATTATGTTACCATGAACAGGCTGTATTGAGAATTTAGATTGGTCATATATTTATGTTATAAAAGGTGGAAATTAGGGTGGAATTACAGAATACATTTCTTGGGTCTCCCTTCTTGATTCTGGAACATTTATGCCCTATCTCAATGCTTCTCCTAAGGATCAAAGAAAAGCACTGAGCTCCATCAAAGACTTTACTTTCTAAGTCTTCAAACTTTCTGATGCAAAGACGGACAAACCCAGATATGCAAATGTTTTAAAAGTGCCTAACTCAGTGTTTAGAAACAAGTTAGCTTGAAAATCTGCATGTGAAATGCAAGTGCTGCACAAATTCTCTTTATTGCTCAAATGCTCCAGAAAGTACAATCCCTAGGGCTGTACTGCACCATTTGGAATGAAAATGAGCATCATATGAAAACTTGGGTGTATTGAAAGGTCAGTGGAATTTCAACCAGATGTTTTGCTTCCCCACACTAGACTTGGCAATTGGAGTGGTTTATAAATTCCACTC
>JAQZBX010066187.1:0-16162 GCA_029593785.1 Cabassous unicinctus
AAAGGATAAATAATTGTATTTGGTGAACTTCAGTGATTATCTGATTTGTCAACTCAAGTAAGATGAACGTCTTTTGCTTAAGTTTTACACCTTTTCGTATGGTTCAGGGTATAAGCACATGCCATTTAAAGTGGAGTGATTTACACTAAGTCCAGCACTTTTTAAAAACCAGAAATATGTGTGGCCTTTTTTGTCTGGCTTCTTTCACTTAGCATATCGTTTAAAACATCCATTCATTCTTTTTATGATTGCATAGTATTCCATTGCATGGATATAATATCTTTTGTTTGTTGTATAGTCATTAGTTGATGGAGATTTCGGTTGTTTCCACTTTTTAACTATTATGAATAATGCTACACCGATCATTCAGGAACGGTTTTTGTGAGCATGTGTTTTCAATTTTGTTAGGATTATAATTGCTGGGTCATGAGTAACTCAATGCTTAATCATTTGAGGAACTGCCCAGATTGTTTTCCAAAGGGACTGAACCATTTTCCATTCCCACCAGCAATGTATCAGGGTTCCAGTTTCTCTACATCCTTGCCAGCACTTGCTATTTTCTTTTGTTTGCTTCTTTTCTTTAAATAGCCTATTGGGGTTGAAGCGCTATCTCACTGTGGTTTTGATTAGCATGTTCCTCACAAATAATGATGCTGAGCATCTTTTCCTGTGCTCTCTGACCATTTGAAATTTTTCTTTGGAAAAATGTCTTTTCAAATATTTTCCCTAATTGAGTTGTAAGAGTTCATGTATTTCGGATACTAGGACCTTATCAGATTTGCAAATATTTTCTCCCTTTCTACGGGATGTCTTTTCACTTGCTTTATCATGCCCTTTGATGCACAAAAGCTTTAATTTTGATGAAGTGGAATTTACCTGTTTTTTTCTTTTGCTGTATTGGTTTTGGTGTCATAGCAAAGAAATAGTTACCTATTACAAGTTTGCAAAGATTTATACTTATGTTTTATTCTAAAAGATTTACACTTTTAGTGCTTACATTTAGGTCTTAACCTAAGCCAAATTTTTGCTGATGTTTCTAGTAGGTCCTTAAACCTCACTGGACTGTATGATTTGGTCCTTTGTTTCATCTATACATATTCTTCTAACTTCATCACCAAATATAGCTTTTTTTTATTTTGTCACTGGGACAACACATTAGTTCTCACCTTCTTGGATAGTACATTCCTTGAGTAAGTTAGAGGTTTAAGATTTGGGTTCCTTATGTGTGATTTGGGAAAGAATGGGGTAATGACTCTTTTATTTTTAAGTTATACCTATTTTTTCCTCCCCAACCATGTTTTATTAGATGTGCATAAATCTATTAGCACATTGCAGCACTGAACTTACTGTTAACTGGAGCAGGCCAAACAGATATGTAAGTAATTTCAAATACTGATTCAAATATAAATGTTTTCTGATTATTTATTCATATAGCCCCCATGATGGTCATCACTGTATTTCTACTTACTTTCTTTTGAAAATTAAGGATTTGAAGTGCCCTGAATTTTAAATACATAAGCAAATAACTAACTAACTAGAGTTTATTTGGCAAGGTTTTGTTAATAATATGCAATTTATATTTTTAATATTGCTTAAATTACTAACAGTAAGTCATCTGAATTTACAAACTGTGTTCACAAACATCATTTCATTTAATTTTCACAAACTCCTGTACAATGGATTTTATACATATTTTTGATGTGAAATAATGCAAGTTTTAGGGACGTTATCATTCCCTAGGTGACACAGGTAATAAATAGCCTAAATCTCTTCTTTCCAAAATGAAGTCTCTTTTCCAATCTACTAAAGAGATCAGGCTGACATAGACTCTTGGAGAATAAGAGCTGACCATCACATAAAGAAACAAACCGTCAAGCCTTTCTCCTGGGAGATAAATGAAGACTGACATTTATTGATGACAATATGACAGATTCAAACTAATTATAAACTATTACAATTAACTTTCACAAATAATGTATCATATAAGTATAATGTCCCCTTTTTACAGATGCTTGTTCAGAGTTTGGGGTTGAGAAAGTACTAGAAAGGGAATAAAAATACTATTGTCTTTACTTTAATGTTCTGCTTTTATTTTCACTGTACCAGGACCAGTATATAGAAATAGGAAATACTAATTACATCATAGTTCTTTTCTAGAAATCATTGCATTTTGAGGCTCATTACCAGCTATAGAATAGTATAACACACAGAAGTCATGCTAAATAATTAGTAGAGAAAAATAAGTCAGAAGGAAACATAACAAAATATATTTTGTTCTATCATACCAGCACGAATGAAATGATATAGATACTTTAATTTCATTTTATTAAGTTGTTTGTGAAAACTTTCTATGTTCATAGTAGATACATATTAATATGTGGGAGAATAATAAATATGAAAATTAATCATTCAAAGATATAAATGTGATCATGTATAGGGTGTTTCCTATTTTAATGACTATGCCAATCTTTTGGCTATATTTATATATATATGTATTTAGTAGAGTTTATTGAGATCTAATTTACATACAGTAAAATGCAACCCTTTTTAGTGTATGGATCCGTGTGTTTAGAAAAAATGAATAAAATCATGTAACCACCCAATAATCAAGATACACATAGGATAGAACAACAGAAATTGCTACTACTTTTGCTTTAGACAGTCAATTATATTTTGAGTGATTTATCTATAAGATAATATATATATATTTATGTTCAGTTTAACCATTTTCAAAGGTCTTGGTTATAGCTGCGTAGATTCCAGTTTCTGTCTGGTACCATATTCCTTCTGCCTAAAGTTTAACATTTCTTGCAGTGGAAGTCAGCTAGTAATGAATTCTTTCAGTTTTTTGTTCACCTGAGCAAGCATTTGTTTCTTTTTTTTTTTGAAGTACCGGAGCTGGGGATTGAAACCAGGAACTTGCATGTGGGAAGCAGGTGCTTAACTGCTTGAGCCACATCTGCTCCCCATGTTTCTTACTTATCTTTGAAAGCTGTGGACAGTTTTCTTCTTTTATAGCTTTCCCATGTCTTCCTGGACAGAGGGTGCTTTCCATTCCTCTTCCCACAGCTGTAAGGCATCTTCACCTGCGCCTTCCCCCAGTGACTCAGGCCTCTGGTCTGTAGGGGAAGAAGACTTGAGAAGAGCTTCCTTCCTATTCTGAAGCAGAAGCCGCTCCCCGTTCACACCTGCACCACCACCGCGTGGGCTTTCTCAGGCCCACACCTTGTGTCCCACATCTGCACTTCTTATCTACCACTGCCTCACAAATGACCCCAAAATTCAGCCATCCCCATTTACTACCTCACAGTTCGTGTGGCTAAGGCTTCCATGCCTGGGGTAGCTGGGGTCGGCGCTTCAGGCTCCTGCATATGTGTGCAATCACGAATGCACCTGAAGGCTCGACTGGGTAGAAGATGCCTGAGCTCACTCACTGGGTTGATGCCCGGGTCCAGTTCCCTTTCGGCTGGTGAACTGAGGCCCTCAGCTTCTTGCTGGCATCTGGCCAGACCCTTCCTTCCCTGATTTGCCACCTCTGCAGCTTTCATCAAGGCAAGGGCATGGGAAGGCCAAAGTGCCAGCAAGCCAGCCAGAAGCAGCTTGGGGTATTCTCATACTTCCTAGTAAATATCGAGGTCCTGGCCTCCCAGAAGGGGAGGGGGATTGCACAGGGATTAATCCTGTGGTCTGACCCAGGCACAGACACCGGACAGACAGGCGGATTTGACAAGTCCAAGGGGAAATGCCGAGACCCTCTGGCAAGGGCAGAGAGAAGGGGAATCAAATGGGGGATGGGTACAGGGAGAAACTCAGCGACCCTCGGAGAGACAGAGGAATGGAGGGACAGGCACATGGAGAATTCCGGGTGTGAAGGGGCCCTGGGCCTGCGAGGTTCAGTTTCAGAAGCAGCCTCCTACCGTCCACCTTGTCTCTCCATGAGTCACAATGCTTCCAAATGCACAATGCATCATCCCCTCCCCAGGATCCCTTCAGTCTCATTCCACAGAGGCATCCACTCAAAGCCCAGAATCTCATTATCTAAATCATCTCCACATGCTGAAGTAGGGCCACAGAGAAGAGCCTGCAAGAGGATGCACGCTTCCTTTGCATCTGTGGGTACCAGAGCTTTCACATTCTCATGCTAGGCTATACGTGGTCTTTAGCAATCAACTGAATATTTTAGCTAAATTATTTTACCGGCTTCTAGTTGCCATTCCTGTCCTGGTTCCATGCGCTGTCACGGAGGATCCAGTTCCGATCCTATCTCTTTTTGGAGGAAACACTTTAGTTAGATTTCAGACTATTCAGTTGCCCTGCAACCTCAGCTCTCTGCTGCATTCAGAAAGTTATGCATTTATATTTCTTTAAGGTTTATCATGTAGCTTTAATGGGAAAGACACGCTTTCCAGCTCTTTATACCTTGGTAGAAGATAAAAGTTCTGGCAGGAAGTTTTTAACTTATGTTTCAGTGTATTTTAAAATCAAAATATACAACAGACTTATCTTTCCATGAATTTTGTTTTGACTTTAATGCCATTTAATGCCTTGAAGTATTTTACCCAAACTCCCCAGTAAGTTTAAGCATCATACTAGCACATGTCTTAATAACGGAGGCACAAGGAATTGTCCTCATTTTATGTTTTCTGAGACAGTTGGAATGCTCGGCAGATTTTCTTAATAGGTATCATTGATAGAGGCATATTTCCATTACGAATATAAGTAAAAAATGTATAACTTTCATTCCAGTTACTAGATTTCTTTTAACTATTACTGGGAAGATTGTGGCTATATTTGAAACACATTTACTTTTATATTTCAATTTATACTTATTTTATTGATTGCTTTAATTTTACTTTGACTTTATCTCTTGATGAATTATAGCATATAGCATGAATACAGCATATAGCATATCCTTTCATCCTTTGTAAAGAGGGAGCTAGCATCAAAATTGTAGTAATAGCAACAACTGTGTGTGCATATATATATGTGTGTGAGAGTATCTGTATATAATGTAATTTGAAGCTGATGCTGTTGAATAAAACATTGTAAGAAAATGTTCAATGTGATTTGGTGAAATACAACGTATAAAGAAATACAGAGTTGGGCAAATGAATACTAAATCTGTGTCAGTTTCCTGAAGGGTCTAAACTATTCTGTGAGTGAAATTGGTTATTTTTGTAAACATCATGAACTGCTTATCCAGTGTCATGAAAGGGTAAAATTAGCTTGTAGAGTTGTCTCTTGAAAAGAATTTAGCCCTGTGGGAAAAAAAAAAAAGAATTATTTTTAAAAAGATGGTGAAAGTGAACACTTATTTTGCACTGTGAAATTGGAAGGTAGGCTTAAATGAGTAACCACCCCCTTTTGCAGCCACAGGAAGACCTGGATTTAAAGTCATCCATGTCAATTCCGTCGTAGTCACTACTGCTCTTGACTTGTTTCGCTTCCTTTTCTCATTGCCCGTGTGTGTTTCTGCATGAACAGGCTCAGTGGTTTAGCTCACGAAGGGCTCTGGAGGTTCCTGGTATCGTGCAGCTGCAGAGATGAGAGGCTGCGTTTGGGCATTTGAGCCGAAACATCTACTAAGACTGGAGATTACTGCAAAAAACGTCCTGCTGTTTTGGCAGTGGGATGTTGATTGTTCCTGAACCTCACTCATCTCATTCGTGGCCATAAAGTCTTGATTGGTTCAAACCAAAGCGACTTAACAGCGACCATCCAGAACAATTTAGGAATCTCCTTGGGTCCAGCCCCAGGGACGATGCCTGGATCACATCTCCCTTTGTGCCTCCGAGTCCACTGCTGTCACTGCACAGGGTGTGGGAGCTGCGGTGTCCCCCAAACATGCACTGCAGGCAGAGGGTCCTAAGATGGTAATTGGTCCTCGGTGACTCAGTCAACGCCCCTCTGTCAACATTTCTTTGGGAGTAATGTCCCAGTTCCTTTATTCCTTATTAAAATATTTACAACAACAAAATAAATGCTCTGTTGTATGAGCCTTTCTTTCCTCATTGAGAAACATACTAAATGCTCTCACTTGAGAGATTTAATTTTAAAACATTTAAGAAATATTTAGAAGGTTTCCACCTCACTGTGCTATGTAGCAAATCTTAAAATGCCTTTTATAAAATATAGAAATGGGAAATACATGCCAGCGTGCTGAGCTTTACGCTAGATATGTCAGGATAGTTTAACAAGAAAAAGACTTAGAGTCAAAATCCATATATATGTACAGGTAAATAGAGGGCTGAAGATACTGGATTTGGTCTTTCAGTAAGTTTTTGGAAGTAATATTTATACTCCCCTTTCTCAATTATTCGAAATAAAATATGCTAGAAACTATGTGTAGAATAATACATTTTAAAGGAATTGAATTATCATCCTGCAACCCTTTAAATGTACCAAAAATCGATTACTTTTCAAAGCCTGTAGCATTCATAAAAGATATTCTTATCTGAATTTAAGAGCTCCTATCTCAACTTGACAGATCTGGCCTATATAAGCCAAAGGGGATACTAGATGCTCTACCTACTAGGACCTTGAAATTCAGTAGATTGGCTCAGGTTCCCAGATCCTTAACTTCTCTTTACAGACCCAGATGGCAACAACCTGAATCTGCACAGTGTCCTCGGGGGCAAACAAAAATAGGAGCAAGAAGAAAAGCACTCGGGAAACTGTTTCGTCTTTCTACATTAGCTAAGCCAGCTAATTTCTTTCTTCCTGCTTAATTACTCTCATCACCACCAGGCGCACATTTTAGTGAGCTTTATTTTATTTTTCTTGATAAAGCAATGGTTTGATTAAACATATTTTCCCTGATGTGTAAGTACCTATGTAGTTTGAGCGTGAATTTCTGGGAAGATGGAGTTATGTATTATTCATTTATTATTTTTAATATCAAGGGTTCTTAATTTCATTGTCCTGAACAATCCATATTTTCAATAATATTATTTTATGAGAATAATAATGGAAGTGTCAGAATTAATAAAATCCAGTGTGAGTTCTTCATTTTGTAAGATAATTGAAAATAATGTTAACATAGTTCTGGACTCTGTAACAGTCACATACAACATGTATAGATACATATTCCGAGGAAGTAAGTCTCTCTCTGGGAGAATGCACAAACCGAGCAAATCTGTAGGCTTGGGAATTGACACCAAGGAGAACCACTAAGCCCAAATCCTCACATTTCATGGAAAGCCCATTGTGTTCAGATTTGACTTGTTGGTAGGGTTACCCATAAACGAGTCGACATATGAAAAACGGCCATATAAAAATAAATGAATGAGAAAGTTAAAGTACCTATCTTTGATCAAAGCAATTCCTAGTAGCAATAAACTACTCCCAAAAATCTAAACCATTTTGATTTCAGATAAATTTAGTTTCTCAAAACAAATTATCTCTGTCTTGCTACATAAATATGTATAAACTTGTACTTCATATTTGAAAGTGAAATAACTACACAGTAATCCTATCCACAGAATGGATAATGGAAAATTATTTCTTCTTTGCCTTTAACTATATATTTACTGTTTGTAGGTTTTATCTTGACATTGGAAGTAATAGGATATATATATATTTTTTGCCTTAAAGTTGTATTAAACATAAATAAGTGTTTAAAAGTTAGAGATGAGATAATAATTAATGAAAAACCCAAATAAAGATATACTGTGAATGGAATATTACTCCTAATTGTCTAAGTTATTAAAGTCCTATCTGGTTGGTGGTTTCCATCGTAAGAACATGGGCTTTTAGGAGAACTTGGTTTGACTCCTGGCTACTTTACTTTATAGGTGTTTCTCTGGCCTTAGACAACTACTTAATTCAATAAACCTGAGGTGCATCCTCTGATAAATGGGAAAAATATATATTTGAGTGTAGTTTTGATGATAAGTTAGTTATTATTGCCTGACAATATTGATTTGTGCCTCATTCATGTTTCATTTTCAGTATGCATATCTTGCCTCTCTAAGCATCTCGTATGCTTGCTGGGTATTTGCTCATTTCCTCACTGAATGTGACAAGACGGACTGCTCTGCCTGTGATTGGTGTACAATGAGGTGGAGTGCTGCTGCCACTATTTCCAGCAGTCTATAACCAAGTGTTACTGCTTAGAAACATGCCTGCTTCTAGCATTTCTTGTCCTATCACGGTCGTTCAGTTTCAGACATATGAAGTCTGCAGCTGTACATAATCAACACAGTCCAGAAAACAGAACATTAAAAGTAAAACTGTCTGAATAAAACAAAATTAATAAATTTTATTTTTTAGTCAATACGAAACTAGATAAAAGTAAGAGCTCGAGCAATAAAAACTCATAAGATTGGAAGCAAGAGGACCCTAACTGCATCAGGGAGCAAGAAAGTGATAATGAAGAATATTAGAATTTATGTTAAAAGGCCATGTAAACATATCAAAAGCAATCAATAATTGGCTAGAAATAAGGTGAATAACTTCTAGAGAAAAGGATGAAGAAATATTTTGAGAAAGACCGAACAAAATCTTTTCTAAATCATCAGAGGAAAAGATGTCAAGAAAAGAACAAAAGGAAAGAAATAAGAAATTTCAAAAATCATAAGATGAGATGACACAAATATAGGCATAAGACAATAAGCACAAATTTATTTTGCCAATATCAGATTTACATTGACTTATTTCAATACCATGTTGAAAATCCTGGCATCCAACATAATTCTCCTTCCCAAATCAAAGAATGTCAGAATATCTATTTACAAATCACCACTACCGACATGACTACTGAAAGGTGGCAGTTTAAGGCCTTTGTCTGTAATTCTTTTCTTCTTGGTAGGTTAAATGCCAGCAGAAGTGGTCATTCAAGTTATTGCATTTCAAAGGTACTTGAAATAGTTCCACCAAATTTTACCCTGTTTGGTCCACAGTTTCATTTAATTTTTATTTTAAGGGTTTGATTTTTGATATACAATTTTTTTCACATTTATGTAAGTTATTTCATGATTCCATGAAATCTATGAAATAAAGTATATTCAGAAAACTGTAGCTTTTATCCCATACTCTTTGACCGTTCTCTCCCTCTTTTTATAGTTACTAAAAATATTTTTTTTATTCTTCTGGTTTTATATGTTAGCATATATATATATATATATGAGCTATGTAATATTCCATTCTATTGGTTTATTCAAAGATATCCTATTGATGGACATTTCAGATACTTCTAAATCTAGCTCTTTTAAATAGTGATGCACTAATTAGGAAAGCAATACATGCATTTTGTGATTTTAATACAAAATTGAGTGTTTATAAATTCAATTTTATCTCCTTTAAGACACATTAGTTGTACATCTTTGTTATATTTATTTAGTGATTGTATTATGGCTTATAATGCACATCTCTAACTTATCTAAGTCTGATCAAGTAATAGTATGCCACGTCACATGAAATAGAATGACCTTAAAATAGTATACTTTTGGTTTCCCTCTCTCATTCTTTATCATTGTTAGGTTTGTATTTCTATATACCTTATAAAACCCAATCTACGTAACTATTATATTTGCTTTTAACAGTCAATTACCTTTTAAAGACATTTAAACAATAAGAAAAATAGTAATTCACATTTACCCACATATGTTCCATTTCTGATCATCATCCTTCCTTTTTGTACACCCAAGTATCTTTTTCTTTTCCCTGAAAGATTTCCTTTATGTTTCTTGTTGTGCAGGCCTGCTGCTGATGAAGCCTTTCAGCTTCTGCACATCTGAAATAGTACTTATTTCACCTTTGTCTTTCAAAGAAACTTTGCTGTAGAGTTCTAGGCAGCTGTTTCTGTGTCTTCCCCTCTCCTACCCCTTCTTGCCCCCTCCCACTCATTTTCTCTCTTTTTATAAAGATGTTGCTACACTATATTTTGGTTTGAACTTTTTGCTGATGTGAATCTGTTTTTCTGTACATAATGTGTTTCCCCTTCCCCTGCCTTTGGATTTTTTAATGGTTTTCTCTTAAAAGAAAATGCCTCTCTTGTTAAGCATTTTTGTGTGTGATGTTTTACTGTAGTTTCTTTCAGGTTTCTTTTGCTTGGAGTTCACTGAAATTCTTGGAACTGTAAGTTCACAGTTTTCAATGAATTTGGAAAAAAACAACAACATTATTTCTACAAGTATTATCTCCATCCCTGATTCTTCTTCTTTGTGGACTCCAATTACACATATATTGGACTCTTTGAAGTTGTCCCATGGTTCATTGATGCAAAGTCTTAATCTTCTGTAATGTCTAATCTGCTGTAAATCTCACCCAGTCAATTTTTTTTACCACAGCCATTGCATTCATTTTTTATTTCTAAATATTCAGTGTGGGTCTTTTTTTATATCTTCTGTATTTCTGCTTAACATATTCTATATTTACTCTACCTTTTTGATCATTTGGAATAGAGGTGTAATATTTGTTTTAGAGACATTGTCTACTAATTCTATCATTTGTGTCATAATAGATCTGTTTTTCTGTCAATTTTTCTTCTCATTATGGATCATATTTTATACCATTGTTGCATGAGTTTAGTTTTGTATCAGTTGCCAAACTTTGGACATTTTATGTTGGGTCCCTTTTAGGCAGGACTAATTATAATTGCATAATTATATAGTTATAGGGCTAATTTTGCACCAATGCTGAGACAATATACTTCTGAGTACCTACCTGATTGCACTTGTTATAAAGCTTTTCCTTCCATGCAGGGATATCAATAATTTCTGTATGGGCTCTGAGAATTGAAACTTCTGCCCCCTTTCAGTTTTTTTTCCCCCCCTAGTCTCAAGTAGTCAGGCATGCCTCAAATTCATGTGGGACCTCTCAAGTAGTCCAAAGCCTTGTCACATTGCAGTTCTCTTCTCTCTGGTACTCTGCTCTGTGAACTTCAGCTGTCTTGGCTTTCCTAGACTCTCAGCGCTCTCTCTTTAGTTCAGGGAAATTGCCTGTCAGAACCTGAGGGTCCCATCACTGACCTGTGATCTGGAATCTCTCCCAAATGTCAGCTGGGAAAATCACAGGGCTAACTTTTTCTTCCCCTCTGTCAGGGAACACAGTCTTAAGTTGCCTAATATACAACGTTGGTAAACTATATATTGTTGGTAAAATATTTTAACCAGACATTGAAAAAAAGTTAGATTTGCTTTTGTTTTTGATTTTTGTTTTCTGGGTTTTAAAGATATTACTCAATTTAGTCTTGCTTCCAAAATTGTTGCTTTAATTGAAGGCAGTATGTACTATATCTATTGCTTCCTCATAGATTATTCTCTTTGTCTTAGAGTTTTAAGTTTGAGTATATTGCTAGCAAGGTTTCCTTCATCTTTATGTTACCTTCATTCACCCAAGGTTTTGGCCTATTAGGCTGCCCAAAGTTGTCAATTTTGCATTGATGTCTTTAACCAGTTTTGGAAAATTCTTAGCCATTGCCTGCTTATATCTATAAGTTTTCTTTCTTTGTCTGGTTTTCTGAATTTATTGGTTTAAGTAGTTCATTGAATTTCTATGATTTTTCATAATCTCTACAGAACCTGTGATTATGTTCCATTCAGACTTACTATGGGTTCGATTTTCCTGTTTTATATTTGTTTAATCCCAATTTTTTGCTCTTGTTTCGTATTCTCTTATTTCTAGGCCCCTTTTTCTGAAAGGTCCTTGGCTCCTCTGTCATAGGGCAAGGCACAGTGTGGCATCTGGTGGTCTCTCCCTTCTCTTCTGAGTTTTCTTGCTGTCACCTTCCATATATTCTTCATGGCTTTTAGTGTTTGCTTAGAATTCTATATTATTAATATAAATCATTTTCATAAGTATCACAATTTTTGTTCCATTTAACTGGCTAATACTACAATCATGCAATAAGCATCCTTGTATATAAAGAATTGAACAGTCCTGTCTGGAAGATATATTCTTACAAATGGAGTTTCTAGGTCAGAGATTATGTGCAATAAAATTATGGTACAGAATAATAACCCATTTCTAAAGGGGATTATATTAATTTACACTGGTGCAAAGAATATGAAATTGCCAATTCCCCCATATTCTGGCAGAATAATGCATATGATCTTCTTCCTAAGCTTTTCACTAAACTCATAGGTATATTGTTGTATTTAATTTTATCTATATTTTTCAATTATTCATTTACACTATTGATTGGTAAAAGCAAATTTTTTGGAATTGAAATTAGTCCTTTCCTATAACTTTGGAAAATGTTTTTCCAGTTATTTGCTTGCTTATTTGATATTTTTTTGTGTTTTATTTATTTTTTATTAGGGCAGTTGTAGGTTTACATCAAAACATGCCAAAAGTACACAGTGCTCACATTTTGTTTATCCATTCTTCCATTGATGGGCATTTGGGTTGTGTCTACCTTTTGGCTACTGTGAGTAATGCCACTGTGAACATAAGTATGCAAATATCTGTTTTAGTTTAATTCTATACATAACTTTCTTAGGAACTTCCAAATATTTTCCACAAGAGCTACACTATTTTTCATTCTCACCAGCAATGCATGAATATTCC
This sequence comes from Cabassous unicinctus, assembly GCA_029593785.1. Lineage (NCBI taxonomy): Eukaryota > Metazoa > Chordata > Mammalia > Cingulata > Chlamyphoridae > Cabassous > Cabassous unicinctus. The sequence goes on from JAQZBX010066187.1 coordinate 12,511, forward strand.
CAGTTCAATTCATTGAGAAATTTGTCATTTTCCATTTCTTTAATAGTAGCCATTCTAGTGGGTATGAAATAGTATCTCACTGTAGTTCTGATTTGCATTTTCTAATGGCTAATGATGCTGAGCATCTTTCCATAAACTTGTTGGCCATTTATATGTCTTCATTGGAAAAATGTCCATTTTAAATTGGGTTGTTTGTTTTTTGTTGTTGTTGAGTTATAGAAGCTCTTTATATACTATAGATATTAAGCCATTGTTAGATATAGGGTTTTAAATATTGATTCCTGTGATACAGTTTTAACATTTTTAATTGTGAAGGATTTTTAAAATTTTGCTAACACACTCATAAATCTTTTCCCTTGAAGTCAGGGTTTTCTGTCAGGTTTAAGTAGTCACCAAAATATTAAAACTTGTAAGCTTTTAAAAATTAATTTTATTATTTAAATTTTTGTTTTATAGAATTTTGCTGTAAGGTATTGATTGTAGATCTTTTTTCCATGTATGTCTTGCTAATATCTCCAATAATTTAAAATGAGGCCACTAGCTTATTCAAATTTCCTGTACTGTTTGGAATTATTTTTGGATTGTCTCTTTTGTTCCACTGACCTATGCTTGTGTCATTAACAAAAGGTTACTATATCCCCCAAATTTTTTAAATTACTTAGTAGTCCTCCTCTCCTACGATAAGGTATTTTAATAATGTGACTTCTTTTTCTTTTATTATGTTAAGTGGTTATGGCAGGATAGAAAATTATATATATACTTTGATCTCAACCATAACAACAACAAATACTGGGGGAAATGCATTAATATTTAAATTGTAGTTATCATTACATTATCATACAAAAAGTTTTAAAACATTTTTATTTTTATTTTTTCAGTTTAAATCCGAGTAAGGAAACAACTTCAAAATTGTTTCTTCAGAATCCCATATTCTGACATTTTTTGTGTGATCTGCAATACACAGAAACAACTATAATTTGTCTCAATTTGTTGGTTATTTTAATCAAAGTTAGAAGTCTGGAAACACAGATTTGAGTGAAAAGAACTACTGTAAAACGTTGACTTATTCATTAAGTTAGAGTCGGGAATTCTTCCCATCCGTGGTGCTCGCGCTTCACTGGAGCAGCATTTGATCCTAATTCAAAAATTGACCTCTAGAAGCACAGTTTCATTCGGTAATAATTAATTTAATGGATTTCCCAGTTATTCGACACAATCAATTTATAGTCTTTGATGCAGAATGATACAAGACCCAGGCATGTTGCACGGTTATGCCTTCTCGTTCCACTTCAGTGACTAACAATAAATAGTAGTCACATCCGATTAGCATCCGAGCTTTAGAAGTACACTGCTATCTCAATCTCAGGTTCTCAGTAAATAAGAATACTATCTTATTTAGATAGTATTCTAAATAAGAGTTGGCAAGTGTGATTTTAGTCTGTATTAAGACAAATACTTAGTTTCTAACACAATTTGTATTAATTCAACAAATATGTGTTTTATAATGTCTAACCACTTTACTGCATGGTCCAGTACTTTCAAATAAATACAGAGAATGGCTCACCCTTCCGGTTCACTCTGTCTCTACCACTGTGTAAGTCACAGTTCTTGATTCATAATCTCAATATCCATGTAGATGGACTTTCCAGAAATCTAGCCTTTTAGATGCTTGAACTTGCAGCCTGCCATGAACATGTCTCGAGCCTGCCTGTACCAAGTCTTCAAGTGGTTATATCCTAGTACTTTTTCTCTAACTTCGACTCCCCCAAAATGTCATTTCAAACATATCACATGTTCCCATCTCTTTCCTTCTTGCCATATCACTTCTTTTCACTATCACGAGCCCAATAAAATTCAGCCCTGCAGAGGCTTCAATGCATTCATCCTCCTTTATTCTGCCCTTCCCTATTTACCCATTTTCAACTCCATGGTCAATCCTTGTACCCCTTTCTTTCTCTTGCACAGACCTTTGACTACCTTCCAGGTCAACAAAACTTCTGATTAAATTAATATCTTTGACAAGCTCTTTTCCTGTACCCTCACAGCTATTGCTGACTAGAGGAAAATGTGTGACGATGCTGAAGGGTAGCCATTGCTATTCACAGTCCTATGCAGAATCGCGTCCTTAGTTCATGCTATATACTGCAAACCCACTTCTTCGCCAACATTTCACAGCTTCCCTATTTTCCTCTAATCTAAAACACTGCTTCAACCAAGCATAGTCTCAGTTGATGACTGCCTACATACTTGACTGAGAAAATTTATGTTCCTGCTCTCTCCCTGCATGTGAGCTCATATATTCAAGCCTCTCTCATTATTGTGGTTGAGTGTTTCCTGTCCCAGTTAACATCTAACCTTCAGCTGGACTATTTTTATTGTTATCTGTTTGGCTTTTTTTTCACTCTATTCTCAATATAGCAGCAAGCAGAGGTATCCTGTTAAGATAATCAGATCATGTTACTATATCACATTACTGGTGATTTACTATAGACGGGATTCTAGTTTAGTCAGCACTAAACCATCTTACCTCAAACTCTAGCCTCCTCATTACCAGTGACCTTGTGCAGTCCATTTAACTGCCCAACACTTTCAATAAATATTGCATCTTATCCACCAGCACTTTTCTACTTATGAAATAAAAAATAAAAGTTAGACACTCTAATCTTGGCACAATATTCTTCACTTCTACATTCTAAACTTATTTATTTATTTCTAGTTCTATATCAACACAGAGATCTTAAACTTCTGCACTTTAAGGTGGTTAATTATTTCCCAGCACAGATACTATCTGGTGGTTCTGACTGATGTTATTTCTTCAGCTAGGCTACTAAGTTTTCTTGGAAAATTCCATGCAATAGCCCAGATTTATGTCACTGTAACTTCATGAAAATTTCATCTGGACAATATTGATATCAATAATTTAATTTATTTTTCTTGAAGAGAATTCATGTAACAAAAAAGCAACCCATTTAAAATGAAAATTTCAGTGGCATTTAGTGTCTTCATAATATTGTGCAACTACTGCTACTATTTACTTCCAAAATCTGTTCATCACCTCAAAAGGAATCCCCATACTTATTAAGCAGTTGCTCCACGCATTCCCCTCCCTGTATCCCCTAGCCAACACCAAACTGAGTGTTGTCTATATGCATTTTGACTATTTTAAGTATTTCATATGAATGGGATCATACATTATGTGACATTCTGTGTTAAGCTTATTTCAGAGTTTTCAATTCTTTGGATAGTAATACTGCTGGGTCATATTATAATTATATGTGGTTTTTTTTTTAAAGTACTGCCACATTGTTTGTGGCAGTTGGACCTATTTATGGATCACTTTTCATGGGCTTTTTTTGCCATACATTCATCTTCTTTGGAGACATGTCTATTCAAGTCCTTTGCCCATATATATATATATATATTTTTTAAGATTTATTTATTTTTATTTATTTATCCCCCCCTTGCTGCTTGTGCTGCTGTGTCCATTTGCTGCGTGTCTTCTCTGTGTCTGCTTATCTCCCCCTTGCTGTGAGGTCTTGCCGCATCAGCCCACGGCGCCCCGCGAGCTGCTGCCCTCACAAGGAGGCAGCCCAGAAGGGAACCCGGGGCCTCTCATATGGTAAACGGGTGCTCTATCCATTGCACCACACCC